>JAHZNG010005251.1:0-10546 GCA_027744375.1 Orchesellides sinensis | reverse complement strand
ATGAGTTACATAAATATTCAAGCTTACATTGAATTTTAACGTCAACCTGAGTGGTGACTGGTGTTCCAACTCCATTATTTCCAGTACATAAATAGGTACCCGCTGTGTGTCGGTCTGCTTGCTGGATTGTGTATGAACTTCCAACGGCTGACTGCTCACCATTCGGCAATATATTATTCTACATCATAATTTATAAAATTCATAGTTAGTCTATAACGCTTTTTGTCAAGTTTTGATCACATACCTTCACCTATGTAGGTATGTCTATTATTATTTCGCTTACTCGTCTTGTCCAAGTCAGAGTTGGGACTGGGTTCCCTGAACCACGGCATTGAAGCGTTACCGTGTCCCCTTTAGCTATCACAATATGACTCGGCTCACTTCTCACACTCGGCGGAACTGCCATTATCCCACATAAAACAATAGAAATTTCGTCCAGTTAAAATCCCAAGCACACTTATAAAAATATCAAGTAATTGCCATCGTCCACCGTATTTTGACTGACATCTCTTCAAAAGACTACTTCTTTTATAACGAGCATAGCATAGTAATAGAGACATAACGACGCGTATTAAACTTTCTCCCATCTCTCTTTGTTGCAAACTTTTTTTTGGTATTGATTGGATCATTATTGAATGGCATCGTGGATTCAAGTATGCCATAAATACATTCCTACCTACCTTCCAAGGTACCTACAATATGAAAGTGAGTCTCTAACTAAAACCAAACATCCATTGTTCTGGGAGGAGGAGGAAATGGGAAAAGTTTTCTCTTAAATGAACTTTCTACTTTTATACCCTCCATACATTTATCCCTCCCACCCACCGTCCCATCATTTCCCATCCATTTCACATCAAAGTGTATATTATGTAACACAATGATATGTGGCCAATGGGCCTGAACGACATGATCGTGTCATAATATCAAAACTTGTAAAAGTCATTTCCTTCAAGGCTTTCTCGTATGTGTGTATGTGTATTTTACACATTTCAGTTTAAGGGGAATTTAGGAGAAAATCGATTCCATGATGGGAAATGGGCGAAAGCCTAGTTAGCCAACATCCACACTTACACAAAAAGTGAAATTTCTCACCTGAATGCCCAAAACAACCATCCTCCTTTATAGCCATAATAATAACACACGTTCCCTCGTAAACTCTCTCCAACATTTTAAAAGCCGGCAGTTATTCTTTCCAATCAAATAAAATCACCTTGTTTTTCTTGCTGATCTCACCCATTTTTACTTTAATCGTCAATTTTATTTGGAGTTTTTTATTGAAAGAACTTACCTAAAATCTCCAGCGTGTGCACCTGCTCCTCTGGTGTGTACGTGCTGAGCTGGCAGACGTAATCTCCACCGTCCTGAGGACGCACCTGCTTTATTTCTAGGTCAAACCCAGAGACGAGATCGATCCTCTTGTCCATCGTGATTTTCATGTCACCAGCAGATAACACTGATGCTCCACGCTTCCACAGGAGGACGTACGGTCCCAACCTGTCCACTTGACAGGGGAGACGGACTGTGTCACCGATTACAACGCGGAATTTCTGGGGACGGGACACAAACTTGGGGGTTTCATGTTCCTCTTCGCCACATACTGTAAAACAGAAATAATATAAATAGTTGGTAAAGTACTTGTCAAACAACAAAGGCATATTTCACGCTCCGATTCCATTTGTCACCTTTACTCTAAATGAAAAAGACGTCAGCTAGCATTATTTTGCAGTGTAACTTATGATAATGCCAGTGACTCCTGACATTTTAACGAAAACAAAAGAAAATGTATTGAGAATATTGTTCCAGTTCCTTTGTTCGAAAGACATACTTTGTAACTTGGGAGCTTCTGAGCTCACACATAATGAGGAATTGATCATGATGAAGAGCAATGTAATCGGATAGTAATTAGGTACACGACAACATTCTACTTTCCGCACATGTCGTTGTCGTACCCTTCTTTAGTTAATGGCTGACTTACTTTGGAAACAGACTTTGGTGTTGGATTTCAAAAATGCTCTCCATCCTACTTTCATCTACTCCAACCCAATTATGTTTTCCTTAGTATATGTAGCTCACTCACATAAACTGAAGGAATGTACTTACAAGTATGTCAGAGATGCTTATCATATTACTTTTAATAATACTCGTAGCAATTAACGCATTCCCTACTGCACAAAAGACATATGTAATTGCAATGCAAGTATTTTTATGGAATGTGTGGTTTCAAATTCCTCAGCGTAATTTGTGCGTGATAAGATAAATGAGGCTTTAGATATGACGTATAGCACAGTTAGTTTGAAAGGGTTGAGTGAACTGTTGCCGGTGCATAAGGGAATTTCTGAAATGCCTAAAATATGTAAGCGTCAGTTTTACTCGTTTCATTTTAGCTCTAACTTTTTCCTAAATTAAAAATAGCTTCGATCTTCTCATTCATTCACTCTTTTCCAGGCTAAGACCAAACCAAAATGCATAATAAGTATGTGAAAATCTTGCATCCATGAAAGATTCGTTTTTGTCGCAGGAGAATTCCGTAATTAATGCTTGAATGCCCAGTACACTTTACTTCCCACATGGCAAAATGCGTCAACTGACATATGTGCGTAACGTAACTAGCTCTATAANTTCCCACATGGCAAAATGCGTCAACTGACATATGTGCGTAACGTAACTGGCTCTATAAGTAGCTTCAGGAGTTCAGCAATTCAGAAAGCGTCTTTCCTAAAATTTTCAGTCAGTAATGCCCTCCTTGTCAGTGTTTTTAAAACCATTCATCTTCATTTATTTCCATCATATATACAATTCATACACATATTTAGTTTTGTGCTGATTACGAGACAGTATTCAGGTATGAAAATAACAAAAGGCCGACAACCAGCAACAATTTATAATTATGTATAGAGTACACAGACCGTTATCAACATTGTACTATCTCTCCACAACCCTTCGTTAAAGGATTTTTAAATAATTGTAGTATTTTATCCGTTTTGTTTTATTGGTTCAATTAACATTAGGTTCTATTGATGTGTCATGCATACTTCTCGCTTGTTCGTCGACTAGATATTCATTGTATCCGCAAAGCGATATTCATACACAATTAGATGATATGATGCAAAAATGAGGGGAGAGAAAAACGGATAAAACCGATTATTTCCTTTTTCACACAAAGAAACGAAATTTGCTTCCACTTTCATCGTCCATCCCTTTGGGCAATTGCAAATACAAAAAGGAAATGCCTAATGCTATGTGTGGTGTGAGTAAGATTATAATCGAAGTCCATTAGTGCAACATGGCGAACCACTCTCTGTCCTTTGTTCAACAACAACTGACGCTTTCCCTTCAAACAGTCAATAATACTTGCATATTTCAAAACAGGGAAAGCATACATATATTGCACAGCAGGGCAACTATTTTATCATTAAGGGACAAACACATTTTTATATGATGAAATTTATTTTGCATTTCATAGTAAAATATCACCTCAGGTTGTAAATATGGGCTCTATTCAACTTCTCTAAATGCTATGAGTATTTAATTTTATATTCGTTTGTATTCTCCGTTTGAGAACTACTGCACACCAATTCCTTTTATCTTAATGTGTTTTCTTAAATAGGGATTTATTTAGAAAAGTCTACATTCAGTCTGGTTGTCGAACCTTACTGTAAAATTGCGGTATTTATAATACTACCTAAGTGTTAGTATATGTGGTATTTATAATGCTGTATAACTATACTTGAATATGGAAGCAATATATTTTGACCATACATCTCAAAGCTGTTTTGTTTGTATTTGTGAATTTGTTTGTTATTTGTTATCACGAAAGCTAGAAAACACTTCCGTTCTCTTCCAAATGGAGTGTTATTGTATGATTCTGTCTAAAAATACATATGTATGTATGTTACGTTTTGTCTTTGCATATACGGGAAAAGAATTTTACATTTTTTTCTTTCTCTAAATATAATGTAAACAAATTTAAAAGAGAATTGAAGAACAGACAGGAGCAATGCACAATTATACGTTAAAAACTGGCCTTTCTTCGAAGGGATTTAGTGTAAAATTGCGGTATTTATAATACTACCTAAGTGTTAGTATATGTGGTATTTATAATGCTGTATAACTATACTTGAATATGTAAGCAATATATTTTGACCATAAATCTCAAAGCTGTTTTGTTATGTCAATTTGTTATCACGAAAGCTAGAAAACACTTCCGTTCTCTTCCAAGTAGAGTGTTATTGTATGATTCTGTCTAAAAATACATATGTATATATGTTATGTTTGGTGTTTGCATGTACGGGAAAAGAATTTTACACTTTTTTCTTTCTCTAAATATAATGTAAACAAATTTAAAAGAGAATTGAAGAACAGACAGGAGCAATGCACAACAATACGTTAAAAACTGGCCTTTCTTCGAAGGGTGGTTGTGTAGTACTTACGTTTTGGAATGCAATAAGTCATAATTACTTAAGATTTGGTTCAAGGCGGCGCACAAATATTCATGGAAAATGTCAACCTGCATGATTTGCTACCTCGACAATCATCTCAGTTTGTTTAGTCGTACGTGCAGAAGCCAAACCTGCAGTTTACAACAGGGCTGACATTGTCAGCATGTGGTTGGACAAGTACCAATAACAGAAAAATTGTAACTGTATTTATACACATCTGCATTTTTGTGAGAGATGGAGAGTTTAGAGAATCGCAGGAGGGCGAACGTAATTTGCAAAGAAAGAAGTAAAATGCAAAAATATTTTGTATTTACAGGTTATGTTTTTTACTAATAATTGGTGTACCTCGAACATAAAATTAATGACCTTTAAATACGCAGTATAAAAATGGTTTCAAGAAAAGTTCTGATTGATTGTGGTCAACGACTGGGATTTTGTCACCTCAATATTTACAATGAAAGTGAATGTATCTCATATTTTCTCATTTTCTTGTCAAAAATGACAAATGAAAGGGTCACGATTTGTCCAGCAATTTAGTCACATAATGTAGAAAGTATGTTATTATGAGCGTAACTGAAGTTCTATGAATGAACTTAATGTTCGCAAATGTTGGCTTGGTGGGGATGTCATGTGGAGGCAGATGAAGGTTTTATGAGCGCAATATTCAGCCAAGAACATAAAGAGAGCAAACTCAGAATAGAGGAAATACTTTTTAGCATGGGGAAAAGAACGCTGGGGAAGATGATGATCATAAAATTTGTTTTATGACCTTTTAAAAATAAAAGACGTCCAAAATACTAGAGAGGCGAGCGACTTATGAGTTTGGCTTATTATTCCGTCATTATCCAATATGATTCCAAAAGCTAGTATTGCCCCGTATAATGCTCTAAAGCTGAATCTTCACAGACACAAACAAGCATCTTCTAACAAGCAAGAGGAAGTACATAATAATAAAAATGGGAATGAAACACAGAATTCGGAAGGGAGTTTTTAACGAGGTGTCTCTCTCCAACACGTTATGAATGAGAGTGTATCCTTTCTTCTCTTCCAATTTGTCAAGAGTGGATTTACCGAGCTGGAAAAGAGTGTCAAATTATTACCATACACAGTTGTCCATTGCTATATCATCCATTGCTCCGCCTAACCTCTCTAATCATCTTGCTCCTTATTTTTACTGTATGGCATTATTATACCAACCTTTTTCTCCCAGCTTCTTTAATGAATGGTGTTAGAATCGGAATGGAGACGGGAAATGAGAGCCCAAAAGGCTCATCATCTGTTCCCCATCCCATGTCTTTGTAACTAGCCGTATATGTGGTCCATTACGGATCTTTATGAGTGACGAAGAAGACTCTGACTTTTCTCCTGAAACTACGATAGGTTTCCTTTGCTGGCGTATTCCTTTCCTTTATCCAAGTATAATACTTGCCATGTCGCAATATATAAAAGCTATACATAATATATGTAGTAATGCCACCATAAAAGTGTCAATTTCTTTGCTTCGGTGTGTTCCTACTTATTTTGACACACGAGATGCGAAAATGGAAAACCTTGCCAGAAAGTTCCAGATTGTCACACGTCGTTAGTCGTTAACGAGTGTGAGATTGAGTTTTGGAGTTGGTAAGGCAAGCGCATGTTGACTCCAAGGTTTTTACTTTTCTTAAGAAATTAAAAGGGAAAAAGAAGGTTTGGTTTTAGTCTCGCTCGATCACTGTCCACATCATATTGCTCAGCAGTTCTAAGGATATTCATTCATAATATAAGTAAACAGTAAATACTGTTTTATCAACGGAACTCGATTACAATCACAAATATGAATTTGCATTCAATTTCACCCTTCACTGCTTTGCCACCCATTTTCACCAGTATACATATGCCTATCTTTTAGCTAAAATATTCAGGCATATGTGATACGGTTGCAGGATTTATTGATGTGAGTATGCGGCTGGATTAGAGAATACGGAAACGACAAATGCATCAATTTCTACTATAACATTTACGACTTTCAAGGTTATCTTTATGATAATCATCACGGTGGATTTAAAATGAGATGCAGTAATGCGTTATGAAAAATATGATACTGAAACTGCTTTATAGTATCCTCACTGTTTCACTCCGTCAGGTTTTAAATCTACCCTAATCATTCAATCTTAACGATTGCAACTACAGTAAAGTTGGAAGCTGGTCTTATACCTAGTGCATCATTTCGAAATGCTAGTATACATCTGAGCACAACTTTTCTGCGTGAATGAACATCAGCTTGGAATTTTAGATTTTTCTCCAAGCGAGGTGTTCAACACATTTTAAAATTTAAAAATTCGACATGCAAAATACAAACGAATTAAAACTACAAAGATTCGTATAGATATAAATAATATGGAATGAAACGACAGTTGGTTACTCTTCCACAGTTGTCTTTTTATATTATCAATTATCATCTTAATATTTTAAGTAAATTTTTTCATGCATCTCATTTCGTTGTATATATTTCAAAAAGAAGTATATCATATCAACAAAAGAGCATTTGAAATGGGTTTGATTGATGGTTGAATAGCCCACTTTAACTACTTGTCTTTGGTGGGTGGCTCCATTCAAGTTTAGAGTGGAAGCTACACAACGAAGTCATTAGTTTTTAAGCAAATGACGCAATGATGACAAGAGATGTTGGAAACTAATAAAATGTACACAGCGTAATAAACTTTATATGCCCACTCTTGAAATGTTGATTTTATAGCTGTATAAATGTTAACTGAACGCTCAACCAAGTTAATCTTATATTTAATATATTAGTATATTTTAAAGTGGGGAAGCCATTAAGAGAACTTTGATCAGATGGATGATCTCAATCACGAGGTGATTATTGTTTACAACCAGTTTCCTCTTCGTAAATATGCCAAAGATCGCTTAAAAACTGATACTGGAAGAGTAAACAGAATCAAATGTAAATGCATTTCAAAGTCCAGATTGTTTTGCTGGACTGTTTCTTTTTAAAGAAGATTATCTCTCAGGATGTGTTGCAATCCACACAGCCTGTTCTCTTCCTACAAGTTTTCAATCATACAAATGGGAAAGGGTTGTGGACGATGTTGCCATACTATATTCAATACAGGGATCAAAGGGCTAACTTGACTTGTTTATCTTTTCAAGATCATCTCATCCTAAAACGTGTAAGCAAAATATGAAAATGGTACTGTTACTTTCAAGTTTATTACTCAGCTAAGTTCAGACTGAATGCAATATGCATGGATATAAATACATACAAACAGATGCATCTTGGATTGGATGTATAAAAGAATTCAAGCCTCCCATCTGCATCCTTTTTTGTTTATATTACCAATAACCCAACAGGGTATTTTGTTTAGATAATCGTTTTAATGAGAATTTTTCTACAGTGAAACAGACTCTGAAACCAGATTTCAAACGGGGATAACTCAAATAAATTGCCGCTTAGAAGTTAATCCGATTTAGTAGGATTTACGCTTGATATTGTTAGAAACATCCAGCTAATATCCAGAGAATAATGTGTAGTTTGGGTTATTAGGATGAACCAGTTTTTTCTCTAAACCAAGCGATGCCGTCAAAAGAAAAGCAGAACAATACCTTTGTCTTTCTCAATGAGTTCTAAACAAACACCGTGTAAGGAGGAAATTGGGTTGCAGACAATAAACTGAAGGTTGGGAAGAAAGGGCTCAAAAGTTTCCTTTGTTTCAGTTGCTACGCTTTAGATTGACGGGCATGACTAAACCAACAAAACTGTGCTCTGGAAGAATCTTGTGTATTATTTTAAGATTTGACATGGTGTAAATATGAGAGCATGGAGCATTATACATAATGTGTAAGGAGAGTATATGAATCTTCTCTAAATTTTTTGAAGTTGCTCTTAATAAATAAATCAACTTGATGCATTTGTAAATCATCAGACATGAGCTGGAACCTTAGTATAAACAAATATTGTATGTTATGGACATTTGTTCAAGATCCTGTTTACTTTTCAAAGACAACTACAAACTCCCAGAATTTTTCCAGAAGCAGCTTTTTCATTTCAAAATGGATGATACGGATTTTCTGACTGAGTAAAAGGGTTAAGAGGAAATGAGCTCTGTGTGTGCGACTGTGAGTTATGGACATTAAGTCTTTTGAATTCAGCACGCATCCTTTACCATGTATACCTAAGCATCCAGTTTTTGACAGAAAATCAATATTTCATCCTACAAGCTGACAACATTCAGAATTTTTAATTCTTCACGGACTCTGACAAGCAGTGTATAAAAATGCTTCAAATGGCATTTAAAAAGGATTACACACAACTTCTTGATTAAAATTCTCAATGAGAGCTCAGCCAGCAGTTTTTGTAAATAAATTCACGTTCTGGACTGACTCCAAATATCTTCTAAGAAGTTCCGGTTATTGCAATTGAAACGCTCGCAATCGCGAAACTCTTGTCGGAAAGAAACGAAAGGCACACCTGCCATTACTGTACCGATAACTGACAGTGGTATTGGTGCTATTCCTGCAACCGAACAAATAATAGTGGTAAGCCACAAATCATGTCATCTTGAATTTTGCCTGTCTCATCTCTGCACTCCACTTTAGCCCAAAAGTGCTTTTACTGATTGGTTGTGGAACGCGAAGAAAGATCGACATTTCAGTGTCCTGCTCAATGCTTTCTTGAAAAGATACAGTTTTATTTTTGAACTGGAGCATTTACGCAGATAGCCATCTTAACACACTAAGCTAGACTACATCAAAATTTACCACACATTCGGTGGTGACACACGTGAAAGAAGGTCATTGAGTCTAAATATTACCAACTTTCATTTTCTTCATAGCTTATACATTAATATAGCCTTATCAATCGAAGAGGGAAAGTATTAATGTGGAATTTGTAACCACACGCTTTGGCTTTTCTTGCCAATGCAATGTTATGAAAAATGTTGAATAACACTTGAAAGTGCGCAATGCAAAAACCCAGAACTGCATAGAATCGCATATACAGAAACATTCAAAAATCATCATACCAGCTAAATAACTATACAGGGTGAGTGACTGAGCTGTGAACAAAAATTTCTTTGTCATTAACATTCAGTTCAGGTGCGGTATTTCCTGGACCACAACTCACACCACCGTCCAAACACACTTCCCCAAAGAAAGCCCAATACATTTGCAGAAGCACAACAACCGAATCAAATGCACTTAGTCAGAGCTCAATTAACCGCAGGAATTTTTCAAGTGCCAAAACACATTTCAGTAAATATTATTGATCTTACTCTAGTGTTTTTGACTTGTTGTGGCTAATATCTCAAGATGGAATTACGCTTTCATTTCAACTCCCCTGTTGTGTTGCTACGAGTTGATGCCATACTTACGTCGATTCAGTTTTTGCCTGCCATCTAAAGATAAATCTAGTGAGGTTTACTGAGAGGAATTACAAAAACCTAGAAACTCAAGTTGCTGTTGGCAAAATCCACTTCTTCTTTAAACTGCTCTTGTGGTGGTGGCATGGCATGATATGAACCAGTAGGTTTGGAAATGGTCTCTTGAGACTCAAGAGTAAAGAACCCAACCTGCAAACGAAGGGAAAATATTTTTTCGAACAAAAATATCTTTATAAAAAATATTTTTCCATGAAAGGCTGTGTATATCTGATGCTAAATATGACTAAACCCACTAAAGCTGAAGAAAGGTAAAATATTCAGTGAATTTTTTCTGCAACATTACCCAAAATTCCTTACATTTTCTTGAACGTATTCGTATAATTGTATTATACATTGTTATTGACAAGAAGCAAAGTGATATGAGACGCAATTCGTGGCTTAAATGATTTTTTCTCTTATCACTTTTCCCAATCAATACTTATGAGAATGTGGTGGACTGCAATAAATAGCCATGCAATACAGTAATATTCTTATGTAGCAGCCTTTTCAGTTCATCTAATAATAATTACTCAATAATATACGGTTTTTCTGTTGAAATATGCTTAATTCGTGCTTCAACGTTGTTTCGTAGTATCTTTGATATTTGGTATGTAGAAAAGCCATGAATTTATGTACGCGTACTTATGACCTTTTCTTGTATCTAATATGCATTCTGTGTTCATTCCAAAATAT
>JAHZNG010005250.1:0-10376 GCA_027744375.1 Orchesellides sinensis | reverse complement strand
GATAGTGCTATTTTATCCTTGTAAACAATGCCCACTCTGGGTGTATGCACTGCTTAGTATGGTTTTATTGAAGCTGTTCTTGTTTACTCTTGCTCATTCATTCTATTGTGGATACTTGTTAAATATATGCTGTTTAAGAAATCCAATTACCACTTTAGGCCCTTCAATTTTTGCTTACTCAAAATGTTTATTATAAGCCGGCATTTTAAACATTCTTTCATCGTGTTATCGTGTAGCATATTAAAGCTCAAACGAAGCATGACAAAGATCAAGAATAAATGGATATAAATTACAACATGCGATTGAAATTGTATTGTGTGGCATTCCACCATTGTACATATTATAGAAAAGTAGTAAATTAGGTATATATACAGATGTTCTTCAAACTTATTGAAATCCGCATGCAATATACAAAAATTCAAATAAATACATAGAGTATGATACTAGCCCCTACTACAAATACATTTTCTCTACCCATTGATTAATTCCAAAGCTATCAATAATAGTTGTCTTATGGAACATTAATAGAGATTTTTGTCAAACGGTTCCGTTTGTTCTGCGCTCAAAGAACGAATCTCGATCAGTTTAGTTGTAACACGCTGCTGGATAAGATGTTTGTTAACCTTATCCACATCACATCAATTCCAACTTTGCTTGAATATTGATTTGGTAATTTTATCACCTGTAAAAAAACGATGTATTAGAGTAGCGATCTTTTTCAAAACTCTAAAAATTAATTTTATTGACATAACATATATTCAGTTGTATGCCTGTTGAATAGTTGAGGCTGTCACATATAGTGTCCACCAAAGTAATATACGCAAATTGCCGCAAAGGATATCATGGTAATGGCTGACTGTCAAGTGTAGACGTAACGCACTACTCTCCAAAATACTAAAAACATTGAACATTGAACATAGTTCAAATCACACATGAAGTATTTATTGAAGATAAGGCCTTCCCATATAAACTGAATTTTCGAACCTCTGTGGGTTTTTTCTAGCATGTACTTTCCAGAAAAAATTTACATATGCAACTCGACTATCTCTATCCAAAAATGCAATAAAAAGTGGGGGTCAAAAAATCGCCCTTAACTAACATGCTCCTTTCATACAATTAAATAAAATTATTCCATTCAAAAGTTTCGAATGTAAGACTAACTTTCATTTCTTAACTTCAACATTCGTATTAAAGTTTAAATTATTTTGTAATTCTTTTAGTTGAAGCAAACGTCCGTCTTCTTGTTATATTACAGCCAAACTGTTGGATGTCAAGAGTAGGTTTGCTAATGACTTCGTAAGTTGCAGGCAGATTTACGCCCATAAAATTCAGGAGAGCTAATAATTTATTTAGTATGGTTTTCTAAAATTCTATAGTGTGAGAAACATACATATTTTTAAATTAAACAGTTAGTAATGACGTGTCATTTTATTAATACGAAGTATTGTTTTCTTTTTTCTGTCAGTAAGCGATACATGACGGCATTGGTTGGCAAATTCATTCTGATAATACCGACTCATTAGAGTTTATAAATTTTTGCTTGACAATCTACCATAAAAAATTAAATTATATGATAAAGCAACTGCCTAGGAATTCTTTCCTGTAATAAAAGAATTATCTAAATTTCGTATACAAATATGTAATGGTTATTTTGTGCCTTCATTGAATTTTTGCGCAATAGGACATTCACATCGGAATACAAGCAAATGATTACGACTCGGCGACAGTTTCAATTGAACTGAATTGATGACATATTGAATAAAAAGTAATTTATCTCAGATTCTAAATCCTTCTCAGGTCGTTCTATGAAAAACACGGTTAAGATAGATAAGATAAGATGCAATGTGTAGATGGATTGAATGAGCAGCAGGAGCCAGGAGCCCCCCGCATTTCAACATGAATGAGTTGGAAATTAATCAATCTTTTTTTAGCCACCTTCACAGTTCCATCTTGTTCATGTTCAACCGAGCATTCCATGAAAAGTCAAAATTAATTGATGATCTCTCTCATCCAGAAGATCTAACATCTTTTGATCTCCAACACTAGCAATGTTATGAAAGCAAAATTGTCATACGAACGTTCAATCCATATATGTCATCAAATGTCATCATTACCGAGACTAATCTCTGATGAAAGTAACCAATGCGCAATGGTAGAAAAAAATGTTTGTAGCTCGACTGCTCTGCATTTTCTTGCGTGTCTCTTAGTCAGCGTGAACTCCGTCAGCTGCCTCACCAATCAACTAGCAACTCAAGTGCATATTTTTTACCAGTGTGGTTTCCTATCATCCATTTATTATTTTGAACGAGAAAACCCACTCACCAAATGTTCCAACTGTCAACGTGTGATACCCACACGTTTGTTATGTCGCACGCATGTTTTAGTAGGTTGAATGGTATAAGTGATAAACGGTTAAACGGCATAAGTTAGAAATGCACAAGGTAGAAGCTACTTTTATAAAAAATGCATATTGTAAAACTGTTTGTGCATATGTTTACATACATTTGTAGCCTGGATTATCACGGCTGTTGTTCGCAGTAATGAGAGTAATAATAACTGTAAGCCTAATTAAGATGTTTAACGTTTCTATCCTTTCGATTAAAATTTATTTTTAGATAATCTCTAGCACACCTACATATGCTTTACAATAAATGGGACATTAGCATAGCATGTACAAACGACACACATAACGCTGTTTCCATTATCATGTTTGATTTTTGCAAGTAAAATTACAATAACTTGCGATAAGAAGGGCAAACATATTTTTGTAGAAGGGAATGCAGGATGGTATAATGTATAAAATATGGCCGACATTTTCAAAACAAGTTTAATGTAATATTTTATAGCATAGCTGAAAATTTAATTTTTATCAATATTAATACAGAGCGGCTGAATTTCTTGTTGATACGATAGACGCATGATAAAAACACCCAAAATGCTCAAACAAAATTTTCAGTCAACTCATGCATACATCTTCAGGATGGAGTTGTATGGTAAAATATCTTGCTTTTACATGATACTTTGCCCTATTTCCTGTTTTAATGTCTTCTCCATTGTCTCAAGCAGGGCATAAGAGCGTAAAAATGGGATAAGTCCTGTGCTGCTTCCATTGCTCAGTTTCAGTTGCATTTCCTAAAGAAGGGATACAGTAGATATTGGCAAAACGCAGAAATATTACAGAACAAAATGGTAGGATATAAAACAGCAATCCAAAATCTGGATTAAAGAAATGCTAAACACTAGAATTGAATGAGCAAGAGTAAACAAGAACAGCTTCAATAAAACCATACTAAGCAGTGCATACACCCAGAGTGGGCATTGTTTACAAGGATAAAATAGCACTATCCAGTTTACGAAAAGGATTTGATAGAGCAACATTCGGCAGCATGGGAATAATGTTGATGGGGCTGCAATCATTGGAATCTCTCTGAAATGGCTCGCACACTAACGCAACAAAATTCTATTACTAACATTCCTTCATCAAAATACGACCACTCTGATGAAACGAGACCACTACAAATTCCTTTACTACATCTCTCACACTCAAATTGTTTCAAACCGTGAATGTGGCCTTTGTCCTGGGCCACAAGCTAAAAACATTGATTTATAGCAACTGGCGACAGGATACAAAAGTTATAGTTTCATTTTCATAAATAACTAGAGTGGCAATAAAAAAGAGAGGGGAGAAAAGGAAAAGAGAAAGTGAGAATAGTATACAATTCCCAACGATTACCAACTCCGCACCTTATCCCGTACAAATTCTCTTTGGCATTTCCTTTGCTATCCTACCACACAAGCAATAACTGTGGGGAACAAGTTATGAGATTAATCCATATCATCATCAAGTACACATGCAGCCTGTACAAAATCTCCTCTAGAAACTAATCTCTCTTCCCCGAAGCAGAATGAAATTAAAGCTGTACAAAAAGAGCTAGAAGTAATCATAGAATTGGCTTAAGAAGTTGGATGGCTTTGGCTGTCAGCACTGTGCGCCAAGTGAACAAGCCATTAGACCATTTTTCTTGTCTGGTTACTTGTGTTGCTATCATTTTCGCTTTATCTGGGGGTATCGTTGAAAGCAGAACAAGAAAAGTCATTACAAAGTTTTATTGCGAATTTGGAACTGAAGAAATGCAAGGAAAAGAGATACGGCTAGGTTTTACCTGATACTATTGCATACTATACCCTAATCAACCGAAAGCTTTCAGCACCTAAAATGTATCATCTATATAAAATGCATGAGGATTTACAAGTCATACTTTTTAAAGTCAAAGCGACAGTTCCAATGTGAACAACCTATTTCAAAGATTCTAACTGAAATATTTATATAGCATGACGTAAACAACATCGAAGAACCTATAGCAGTGTTTGCGTTCAACTAATCATAAAAACATTGTGTCGCTGTCAAAATCAACATACATTTTTCCAAATTACACACACTGGCATAAAAATGGAGTTTATTTACACGTGATATTAAACAAAACTTAAAGTACCCGGTATAAATCAGTTGAAACAATTTAAAAGAGGTAGAAATAACCGGGATGTCTGTCACACACACGCTTGTAATCAACCCCTTTTCTTTAGACCCGTAATGTAACCCACTATTCAATTCGTCTAAGCTTTTCGAATGCCATTGTTCATTACATTACACATTTTTACTAACGAGCAATGTTATTCATACTAAGATTTTGGATTTTTACTAGTCATCGGAAAATTTAAAGTTGTGGATGGTCGATGATGTAATGTTTAGTAATTTTCTTGTACGTGAGCAAAGACGGAATCGCTATAGGAAAAAATGTGTGTTGTGTATTATGGTTCCTTGAAATTCTACTTTCTGGGGTTTCCAAGATATTAATCAATATGACTTTTTCAACAAGTTTCCTGCCAAATTGGTCCACCTCAAATAGACTGGATGTAACACAAATGAAGATAAATGGAAATAAACGGCTTTCCAGACAGTTCACCACAAATCTAAAACTATGTTGCCAAATTATTAATGTGGCCATGAAAATTGATTTTGCACGCTTGCACATGGGGTTCGGTTATTGTTAATGCCCATAGTTAATGTGGATGTGTGCGTGAACATTTTTGCTAGTATTTGAACATTAATGTTCATGCTACGTGCCAAATCCAGATGTTCTCCAACTTTATCCTTCACATTTCTATACGAAATTCCCAATAACTGTTTTATAAAACGAGTGCATAAAACGAAATTCTGACAGTGGCATAATACAAATAGCAGACTCCAGTCCATTACAGCTTATTGAGCGTATGTCTTACGGAAAAATGCTACTACTGCTGAAGAAGAAATGAGAGAACTGGGTCGCTACACACATCCATACCAAAAAAATCTTACGAGTACTCGCTCAACGGCTTACAATATATGTCAAAGATAACGTAAGATATTGGAATAGTTTTTGGCATGAAGAAAAGCTAGCGTAGAACGATTGTTTTTGGTTTCCTCTTTGTCCTCTGTTGAATTTACTCTACCACGCTTCGTTCTTTCCTTTCTCAGCATGTCAACATAAAAATCAGCAGGGGACCGAAAACTGTCCCAAAATTACTACATCTTCTTCACCATTCTTTGGACACTTTATTAACATAAGGCGTGGGAAAATAATTCCTTCTAGCTTCATATCCCGAAAAATATAAGCTAAGGTGGTGTTTCCATTTTCCATATTTATTTTGGCATGATTGTGTATAAAAGATACCTACGCATATGGAGATGTAAAAAACTCCGTAAATTTGAGTTTTCCGTTTAGTTGCCTTATGTCTTTTTGCAAAATCCTGCATGATATGCCACATAAGCTGAATTATTTTAATTTTGCACGCACAAGCATTGCATACATACTTCAAATTCTAAGAATATTAGCAAAACTTGGAAGAAATATCACATCTTCCTTAGTTATTATGTGAAAAAACCAAACGTGAAAAGCGAAAAAGGCAATAACGGAAGGAAAAGAGGGGATTTCCTGTCGTTATTCTTCTGCTCACTACCATATATGCATGCATGATTGCACATATGACATATACAATATCGAATTCTCAGGTAAGGTATGGGACTAAAAATAGAGTGTCATTTTGTCGAGATACAGGGGTAATATTCGTACTGTCCCGTAATACCTTTATTAACAAAACGGTAACCGGATTTTTCATGAAAAGATGGACTGGGGTCTAGAGTAGAGGGATTAGTTGAGAGCTATGGTGGAGAAAGTACACCAGTTTTGGCTTATATGGCTTGCAACAGTCCAGGTTTCACGAGCTGGAGCGAGAGGATAATAAAACGACGTGAGAAGGTTTGCAAGGAAACTGCGGACCCCGCAATTTTTCATGCTTCTCTGCTCGCCTTTGGTCTCCAGAGAAAAAGAAAGGTGAGCATGTAGAAAAGAATAGGTCACGGGAAGCCATTCTACGTACTCCACTTCAATTTACACTGTGTTTAAAAAGAGCAAGTGCTTTCCGATAGGTTTAACCTCAGTTTGTCTTGTTTTATTTCGACAGAGGGAAGACGTGTGTGAGTTAGTTGCAAAGTGAAATGAATAAGAATTTAGATGGAAATAGGTATCTGCTTTTACAGGCTAGTTTAATGTGAACAGGGGAAAGAATAGGCGAAAGTAGTTAATCGTCCTAAATTTACCACTCCTGCTACCTCTTTAAGTCCAAACTCAGGATATGAACTTAACACATAGCGTATGTTGTTGCTAACCAGTTCCAAGTCTTGAAATTGTCCGCTATTCCAATGTCCGTTTTCTGAAACAATAGAGCATGAAAGTAGCAAGACAACATAAGCCATTTAGATATTCCTGATATTATATTTTTTAAACTGGAAGGCATAAAAAGTATTTTTTTGTCTCAGATGCAGCTAAAAGCTGGCTCGCTATAAAACATTTTTATTCTGACAACAATTTCCATAATATTATTTCGCAATTTGGGCAGGCATGGAACGGAGCCAGTCAAATACATAGTATAATGGAACAAAATCCTTCCGTCACGTCCCCTTATTTTTATTTCGGTTCTTTTTAATAATTTTTAAGATACTATGAACTGCTACATCCAATTTTGTAGTACTTTAAAATTCCTAAATTATACTTTTAAAATAATGTGACATTCTTGGCCATGGCTCATTTATACTGCTTGTTTTTATTGAGCTTATTTTTTGTATACGGCTAGACCAAGATAAGTATACCGATCTCGGGTTGTAAAAGGTAAACCATTTTCAAAGGGACTGTGTAGCATTTTCGTTTGCTCTGGGTTCCTCTCCGCTACCCCGAATCGAGATTATGCAGAAGAAAAAATAAATTTTTATAACATTAAACTGTAACTCTGAACGAGTTCACATACACAGTTGTTTTTCGAGAACAGCCAATACGTGCTTATGTCCTTTTCCAAGTTTTATAAATGTACCCGTATGAGTTCTCGGAGAAAGCTTTTTTTTCACTAGCAGATGACGGAGCAAATATGGCAAGAATATTATGCCTGTGTTCTTAGAAGAACAAGAACACATGCATGAAATTTGCATTTTTAGCAAAAAACAGGTTTGCCAAATGGCCAAACTCTGGAAAGAGACATTTTAAATGAGGATTGGAGACTTTAATATGCGTTCAGTAAGGGTGCTATGCAGATGCTGCTATTTAATACGTATGGAAGAGTGTACCTTGCATTAAATACTACTCAGAATGAAGGATACATGGCCCCAATAAACTCTTCTCCTTCCAGCTTTGAGTTTTATAATATTAAATCATTTGTGAAATCCCGAATACACAATTTTTCAAGGAATGTGTATTATGTAGTCTACTGACTATCGTGAGAATCGATTTTCCATGAAACTATGTGAAACCAAATGCACACATAACGCCAAACATTAAAAGAGTTGATTTTCATAATCTATGCCACTAAAACAAAACTGGCCTACTTATCAGTAAAAAATACAAATGACAATATATATGGATATATTAAATCCCCAATTCCATAAGTTTTCAATGCATTTGGACAGTTGGACCGTGGAGGACGAAGTAGTGGAGCAACGTGAAATACTAATATAAATTGCAATACGCAACGCTCACTCGTTTCCAGACACTGGTCAGAACATTTAAAGTAACAGCGCTGCTCCGAAATCTTACTGCGCTGACACCTTTTGTCGACATCTCAGCATATTTCCAAATGCAAAGCTGAAATTGTATGGTGCCAGGAGAGCTATATTAAACTGTCCTAGAAGTAGAACTCAGATAGCGGACTACAAATACAGTGTGATAAAATAGAAACACGGTTTTCCATATTTATGTCACTTTTCAGCAATTGCAACTTCCTGTTTTCAACTGTCCAGATAGCAGAGAAGAGAAGCATGTGTAATAGTTCAGATGGCAGGTTGTAATTCTTGTTGTTCGTTTTCCCCATTTAACTTCATTGTTCATGGCGTACAGATTTGCAGCACTCCTATTTTGCCTTCAACAAAGGGAAGGAGTGTGAGATGACAAGACTGGGTGAAACTGTCCTGCAGTGTTACTTTAGTCTGGTAAATAGAGCGCAACTTTAGAAGCTTTTCAGAGATTGCCGGTGGGTGTTCTCCTTTCTCGGATTTTATGCCACAATTCTTGTGAGCTGATTCTTTCCAAATGCACCACGTGATATCAAGAAAAGGTGGTCAACAACAGAGATCACTTCATCACATCCTTTTCAAAGACAACAAAAAGCTAAGTGTCACCGCATTTCTGGATTAAAATGAGTCTTTGTTCTGCCAAAAATTCACACGCCCATCGTCATCATCATCCTGAGAAAGTCCATCGTAATGTGGTCATCGAATCAGTCGAACAGCACGCTCTCAACAGCAAAAACCATTTCATCTGGTTACGTGGCAGGACTTGATGATTATATGCTCTCCAACCAAACCTAAATAATAAAGAGCAAAGGGTGAGTTGAAAAGCGTTGGCAAGTTTATTAATCAACCAAATCGTTTATTTCACTTCATTCTGCACTGCAGCTGACACAAACATTTTAATTCCCACCGACGTGCGGTGTGAAATACGCCTAGGAATAACCCTCTTTATATCTTAAAGTCCGCAACAAAGAATCTACTATAATATAGATACAAAAATATCCGAACCCTAAAATGAGATTCTTTTTTCAACTATGCACCCTAACTTAAAACGAAAACCATGCAAACATTTTAGTAATATTGCTTGTAGTACATACATATTATGCATCTATCCTTATGTATATCTTTTTATCGTTCCCTAAAAGATTTTATTCCCATCCTAACCTCATTGAACGCATCTGAAATTATGCAGGGCATTTTGGAGTAATTGAGTTGAAGCTGAAATTCCAGACCGTCTGGTGCATCAGATGTCCTTAAGTAGCTTAGCAAATATCGTAAAGCAGTCTGTAAACAAATTAGAAAATTACTGTGCACCAAAGTCCACATTACACAACTCCCTGACCAGCTTCATCTTATCCTAACTGGGTACCCTAAAGGGAAATGCTCCAATTTTCTTTAAAGATTTATGGTACAGATTCTCTATGTTTTTTAGAGCAAATGCAACTGCGATAACCCTTTGAAGTGAACTTTCACTGCTTCGCTTTTAGATGGACCTCTCCATTTTTCTAGTTTCAATTGCAATCCAAAGTTAAGTTAATCTCCATTTTATTTTATGCTTGCAAAGTTGCGAATCTGATATGAATGTAACTGCATGCTTTGTCTGTTTTTTGTATTTTGGCTGTCTCAAGTTGTTCAAGAGTGGCTCACTCCTCCAAAGTTGTATTGCTTTCAGGCATACCTAAGAAATCTTTTTTAAATCTCGTCTGAAGCGTTTTCCAGCGTTTTGGACCTTACCGAATTTAGGTATAGCGTAGTTGCTTTCGTGCTGCGTGCTCAAACCGATTAATTTAGCGTTTGATTCGAAAATCGGCATACAACCAACAAACCGGCACTTTTGTTCTCAAAGATGTGGAATGATCCAAATTGTTTGGGTTTGGTATAAAATCCCATGTTGAAACAAAATTAGCATGGTGGCTTCTGCCTTTTTAACTCAACTGCCTTTGAATGTTGAGTCGTTGACACATGCCAAATAGTATGCAGGATAACTTTACAGATGAAGCTAGCAATTTTAAGCAAACAAAGCTGATTCAACTTGCTTGATTTTAAAAAGGGTCGTTTTAACGGAAGAAACCCATCCTTATAAAGAAAAAATCTGAAGCAAAAGTTGTGTGTTGTACTGAAAGTCCTGTACAACTTTTGTCCTCCCTTCAACCAGAAATTTTTATCCAGGACAAATAGCTGATTTTAGAGTGTACGTGATATGATTTGTGTAATCATTCAGAAACTTTTTACTAAAGTTCAGGAAGCAAGTAGAAAGGAAAATGGGAGGCTAGGGGGGGGGGGG
>JAHZNG010005249.1:0-14917 GCA_027744375.1 Orchesellides sinensis | reverse complement strand
GACTTGGCAGATTGCCAAAGTTCCCTTGGAAGGATTCCATCACCCAAATATCCGGATGGGTATCAATCAGTTGCTTACATGAAGGGTGGAATGAACAGATTGCTGGAAGCAGGGAAATGAGACAATCCAATAAGGTCATATTGTCCACATCTTGATGAAGACGGGGTGACCGTTGAACAATATCTCCATAAATGTGGCGTAGAGTTAAAATTGTAGTCATGAATGCCAAGATAAGGCATTCAAAGTTGTCCTCAAAAGTGTAAAGATCGGGACCATCCACTTCACACTCGGCATGTCTTCTTGCGATATCATGGAAGGCTTCCATCGCGATTGATTCCAGTTTAGCACTATATAACTGCCAAGATTCAGTGTTCTCCCCATATCTTGGCTTCTCCTTGCCAATGATTCTTCTGAGCTTAATCTCAGCACTATCTGCGACTTGAACTGCGAAACGACCAGTGCACTTCTCCGAAAGGAGTTGCAAGTCAAGCCGTTTCATCGTTGAAGACAGGTGCTGCTTGATGATGTTAATTAGGTTTATACTGGCGTCATTAACAAACACGTTATTAAACGCGAACGACATGGTTATGCCTGTTCTGTTTTTACTGTTGTTTTACTGTTGAGTTTTAATTAGGTACTGATGAAAATTTCATTGGAAGGAAACGTATTTATCCTTGTTCAAAAACATTACTTTATTCGAGAGGGCGTAGCAAATTAACATGTAGTCATCATCTAACGGTTTCTTAAAGGTCACATCTAAACGCAAATCCCCTACTTTTGAAACTAAGGTACGTGAATTGAAAAGAGGAAATGCGGCAAAGAATGTATTTGAACAGAACATTTCAGGGCTAATTCCATTATTCACCGCACCACACGATTGAATGAGAGTATCATAACCCTGGGCGAAATGTGATTGGTCGAAGTCGAATTCTAAAGTTTGCTGAAAAGTTGTTGCGTTTGTGTTATCGCTCAAGACAATGCGGCTAAGGTCCTTATGTTCGAATTTGTAAGGGTCCTCGTTAAAAGTTCCTATGTACGAGGACACCTTCACGAATGTGCATAAAAGTAAATTACAATAGTTGGTTAGAATGGTATCTGAAAGAAATTGGCTGGTTCCGGACTTTAAAATGAAATTCCTTATCTCTGCGTATTTAATATTGTAGCACGCTTGTGAATTTTTCGCAAATAATGCTTGGTGTTTGTTGAGAATATCCTCGTGTATAACACAGCGATCCAGGATTATGTTGGCTTGTAGGATATTGATACGATATGGGAATGTTTTAGCGTTTGGGTCCGTTAAAGAACCATTTAAGCAACTTTTTATATTATTTCTATGAAACACAAAGCGTAGCTTGAGTCCATTTGGAAGTAACTTATTCTGGTCAAATAGCATGTTTGGAATCTTCCCGAGGAGTAGCATTTTTTTCGATCCTTTCGCGAGTTTTCTCCTTGTACTGTGCCCTGAAATGTATAATATATTATGCATCATGCATGCGCATCCATAATCTTACATATCATAATTGACACTGTTACGGATTAACATACCAATGTTACTTATTTCAAAGTTCTTCCCAGGTGTGTCCTCGTGGAATTGTTGAAGGCTTAAGAGAGTCTCTTTTTCCTGCTTTGTAGAACCAAGAGCGGTTTGAATATATCTTAGATAGGCAAAGTTATTATCAGGCTTGGTCAAGAGTTGGTCGTTCAAATAGAGAAGGTGTGAACTAAACAGGCTGGATAAGGGAAGATTGCAAAGTGCCACGTTTGCATCTGCGGTGATATCCTCATTTGTTTCCGTTGTTATCTGTACGACAAGTCTCATCTTGCTTCCCGCTGTATTAATGTAGAAGGGATTGCTGTCTGAAGCATTGTATTCAAACTGCAAGGGACTGTTAAGGTCTGCCAGGTTAAAACTTGGAAAGAGAGTGAGCTTGTCGACAGCAGAGTAGCTAACATCGTTCACAGGCTTATCGAACAATAGTAGCGGGCTGGAAATGATTTCACTGGTATCGAGAGTTTGTTTAGAATCCATTTTTACGGGCTTTTTTGTGTTTAATAGGTTTTGATCTGCGCTTCTTACGAGCTGTTATAATCTTTCTTGATTTGAAAATTGAACTGAGCCCTTTTCGCTTCCTCCGCTTAGTTTTCTTTGTTTTTTTGGTCCGTCGTCTAACTGGAGTTTTTTTGCTTGGTTTGCTACGTCTTGATATTTTATGCGGTGTACGTTTAATTGACCGCTTCCTCCGACGTTTCTTTGTTACAGAAGCAAATGATTTGGCAGAGCGGAGGGGAATCTGAAACTCGGGCTCGTCTCCACCAAAAGCACCACCTTGTTGAACTGAATTTGTGTTTTCCATTTTGCTTTCTAATTTACATTCACTGTTGTCGTTACAAATTAAGCGACGTCTTCCTTTTGTCATTAAGGGAATATTTTTTTCAAGTGAAGAACTGCGACGGTTTGTGTGATTGTGTCATCACGTGCGATTTCATTGCTATCGGTTTTAATACTGAGATGAATTGACGAAAACTGTGACTTATATGTTTCCAAGTACACCACTTTTTTAAATGTATGTTTCAGGGTATCATCTAATGAGTCAATGACGGCTAGATATGGCATATACTCACCATATGCAACCTGATTGCATATTAAATCACAGGTAACAAATAATTGTCGGCTGTCATAGATTTTTCGTTTCTTTTTATGTGGAGCAGCCTCTTCTACTGGTCTAAAAAATGTACTAGGTAAGCTGAAGACGCTATCCCTTTGATCAATGATATAGTCCTCTTTCAATCCAAACAATGTATTAATCCAAGCTGGAAGCTTAACTCGGACTATATCGTGGCCAAGACGGAAACCAATACTTTCTTCACGCTCAAATGGAAGAACGAACACTTCAACATCGTTATCATCAAACGCCGATTCTAGATTCTCAACTACGGAAGCAAACGTTTTCTTTGTGCTAGGCATTTCGATTTGCTCTGCAGTGAACCGCCTAAACGCCAATGTAAGTCGGGTTTGTAAAGGGACTTTGCTCCATTCGGATTTATCCATTACGTTTGGAGATAAGTGGCTTCCTTTTGTAAACGTTGTCTCTGTATAACCAAGGCTTTTGCTAAACTCTGCTGGAAGCTCCATTTCGTAGTTGTCTTCTTCATGCAAAATAAGAGTAGATTCCAGTCTGTCAGCAATATGGAATTTAAACGAAATCTTGAATTTACGTTCTTTCAGCTTAGCATTGACCGTGTTAATATAATCGTCTAATTTATCCGTAGTTTTTTCGATTTGAATGTGGATGTGCGAACGTTTTGTAACCGTTATCATGTTATCAGGAAGAACTGGCTGGTCACCTGCCAAATGTTCTTGCAGCCTATAGAATCTGACACTATGGCGGGATCCGTTTGGAAGATCTTTAAATGATTCGTTGTTTATTTGGAAGTCGCTTGTGTAAACACCTTGCGTAAATGTAGTTGCTTTAAATCCCAGCGCCTTAGAAATGTCCTCGGTGAATGACATTGCAAAACCTTGTTTGTCATGTTCATTTAATGTCAAATGCGTTCTTTCCGTTCTCTGGTGTTGATATATTCTAAGAACCGCTCGTATATTACGCGACCTCATCGTTGTGTTAAACTCAGCCATGAACGTTCCAATGTCGTCACTGTTTTTAACCAAATTCACCTCCATCACTTCCTTCCAGTTTAATAATCTATTGTTTGGCTGAACGTTTGTTAGTGTTTGCGTAACCGGTGAGACTGGGGGTTTGGCTGGTTCAGATGTTGGCCTGACCGGTTGTGGCGTAGATGCTGGTTTGGCCGGTTGCGACGTAGGTGTTTGTTTGGCCGGTTGCGACGTAGGTGTTGGTTTGGCCGGTTGCGACGTAGGTGTTGGTTTGGCCGGCTGTGACGGCAGTGCTGCAGGCACAATTTTTGATGGTTCCGGTGAAATTGTCGGTATGGCTGGTTGCGATGGTTTTTGCACGCTATCAGCATCCTTGTACATGTTCAAGGATATTATACCGATTTTGTATATTCCATTCAGAGTCTTTGGCAGAGTGTTTTGGAAATCAAATGGCTGGTTATCATGAAATATGTTTGTGTTTTTTAGAGAAGATAAAGTCACAAGAAGTGACTCGGGAGATTCAAATTCATCGTTATCCATCGTTGTTTGATTGCTTGTTTCGTACTGAGACTTTTTGCATTTCACCTAGTACATAACTGGAGTCGAGTTGTTGATCCTCGTCATCCTTTAATATATAACGCGGTATTGGAATCCCTGGTATGATACGGCTAACGGTAAAAATCTCATTACCCCATCCCCCTCCCGAAGACTTTTTGTCAAAAATTCCCCTGGTCTTTTGCAACCGGACTTTATCCCCGACCTTTAGCATTTTTTGCGGCTTCAAAATACTTTCCATCACTTTTTTGTGGTACGTATTGTGAAATGCCAAATCGACGTTATCCTTAACGTCTGCTGGCGCCATCTTAATTGTTTGGTGATGAGTTTTATTTAACGTGTCCACAATTTGGTCAATGTGGCTCACCCAATCTTTATTTCTATTATGTGTAAACAGGATAGCCAAAGTCTTCCGAAGAGTTCGTATCACACTGTAATAAGAGAGTAACAAATGATGCAGATTTGATTTTTTCAAAATGGTAAAAACGTTTTAATAACTAACCGTTCTATATTCGTCACTTTAAGGGGAGAAAACGAGTGGTACTTTATGATTTGGTTCTCCTGCAGAACTTTCTCAAAAGCTCCCCTGAATTCATTACCTGTACAACACAAGCCACATTTTGTTAACATGTACAGCACATCGATGTTTATCAATCAGTATATTTTAATATATACCTCTATCACAAAAGAGCTTTGCATTCTTCCCTCCCATATTTGATTTCGAAATAATCTCAATCATCCCTTCTGCGGTAGCTTGGGCAGTTTTTTTCTTGAGCTTAGCGTGGTACAGGGTTTTACTAAACATGTCATTCACCAGCAAAAGATAGCGAAAATTCAAATTGTAATGCCGCAAGTTACTTAGGTCCATGATGTCTGCATTGAAAGTAGTTCCTGGAGTAGTTTCAATCATTATTCTGCGTCGTATACGATGCCGGTTGGGAAAATTGAGCGTGTAGCTGTCTGAAGCAGAGAGTATTGCTCGGGCTCGCTCTTTGCTTATCTTTGCATACCTACTTAACTTATTTATCCCACCCAGGCCACCTGGATAAGACGGAGAATTGTATAAATCAAGCACTTCCTTGTCTGTCGGCATAATTATGCTTCACTTACACGGTCACAACAGGAAACGCAATTTCCAACTTTTTAAATTTTAGTAAACTTAAAATATCACTAAATACAATTCATACACTGTTTTTTCCGTTACTCCCGTGGTTTTATGTAATCCATCTAAACTCCGAAACAATTTAACTTTGCATATGATCTATTGTCCGTAATTTCCTCCGTAAAGTGCATGTAGCAACAAAAACTGCATTTCCAACCACACGCCGTATTCTTTTTCTCCTTAAAAATGAATATGCGCTTGACACGGTCCATTGGTTTTACAGATTGGCATATAACACAATAACGGGGCATACTATAAACTCCGGCGAATTCGCAACACAATCTGCAACGACAGCTTTTCATGGCTAGTCCTGAATCATTGATCTTCTTTTCACTAAGAACAAGTACATGATCACAATTCTCACTGCAGATAAAACCGCACGATGTCACTGAACCAGTAGCAGTTAATATAATACGAGTACACCTTTGCTGATAAGAACTTTTTAAACAATTGTCACATCTGTGGTATTTAATAATATTCATCTGATTTACCCTACACCAAGAGCATTTATGTCTATCCCATACTGAGCTCATTTCACTAAACGAATTCGAGAAGCAAACGAAATCCACTTCATTTTACTTTTAACTGGTTCGTCGATTTTTTTATTGTTCAGAGTTGCGATACTGTCTACCGTATCACTAGTTGCATCCCATCCATATTTCTGCAACAACTCTTTTGGGGCAATGCTAATTAAATCCTGGAACAGATTTTCCGGCATTATTCTCATTTCTTTCATGTTTAATCTGTTAAGCTTAAACCAAGTTCTTGAAGCAGTCTGAATAAAATAACTGATAACAGTGCTGGTATAAATTTCCGTAGTTTTATAAGTTTCTTACGAATTTCACTTAACTTAAACGTGCGTCGGGTTGTAAAAATCTTAAAATTTTTCAGTGTCTTGGCAAGTCCTCTTTTCTCTTTCTTGTCTGGAATTAAATTGGTGATCGTGGGCGTGTTTCCATTCAATATAACTTCAATCAGAGTACACAATTCTTCTTGACTTGCGTTTTGTAGGAGCAACTTGCGCTGCTTATCATCACTTTTGTATAAGCTTAATAAAAATGCTTTATGTCTTTGAATCTCTTTCATAATCGCACAGGAAATACTTTGTCTCGCGTGTGTTAGTCACTGTATTTCGAACAAAACTGAACTCACTTTTTGGATCACAGCTAATAAGAAGTGGTTTATATACCTTGGCTTCTTTTAGAAAAATTTTTGTCAAAAATCCTCTGCAACCTGGGAACAAGTCTCTTTGAAGATGTGATAGGAAACTTAAACTTCTTAAAGTTTTAAATAGAATTATGAAGGAGAATTGATGAGAGAGGGCACTAGTTCCGCTTCCCAAATGATACGACTGTGTGAGTATTATTGAGGTAATTTCGGAATGGTGAGAATGTATCAACGAAATGGACTGTATTTGTTGTTGAACCTTGGAGTTCTTCTTTGACAGTTGAGCAAACTGGTCATCCGTCGCTAGTAATATATCCTTCTCTCCACTGGCTATTAAATCAAAAACTGTGTCAAGGGATTCCGTAAAAACTACGTGCTTGTTTCTATCCTTATATGTAGCAAATTGTTCATGAAATTCCTCGTATACGTAGATATAATGCTTGAATGTCTTTCCAAAGTATTTTTCAGGGTGGCTGAACATGTCAAGTGCTAAAACAGTCTTGCCCGTGTGTGAAGGCGCCACGATTAAGATGGACGAAGGAGTACGAAGATAACAACTCACTAATTTTGTTTGTTCCATGTTGTATTTGGTACTGATCATTTTTTGTTTTGCATGCTAATATTTATATTTTTACATAAAGGAATTGAATTGATTGCCGGGCTATTTAAAATCGGAAAAGTCCACTTCGTCAAAGGGATTCAGAGGGGTAGACGGTTGGGTGTTGTAGGATTCAGATTGAGAGTGGTTCTCAGTGGCAGCGTCCACTTTCCATTCTTTCTGCATTCTCAATGAATTCTCGACAGATTTGGACAAACTGCTTAAACTCCCCTTTTGAGGATAAATGAAACATTAGTGCGTTAAACAAACAATGAAGGTTTATACAACGTTTTCTGCCTTAATGTTGCATTTTTCCTCACCTAAATAAAGCAAGGCCGATCCACCCTTCCAGACCTTTCCTCCGTAAGCCTTTGGTTCCCGCTTGGGATTCCAAAGCTTAAAACAATACCCTACAGAATTCAAAAACGGTCGAACCGCAAAACTTTTAGACGGGGAGTAGATTGTATAAGCAGGGTCATAGAAGTCGTCAGATTGTGGGTCAGCCAATTCGTCATTTAAAAGGAAATCTATCACGCGTGTGCGATTTGGTCCTACGTTCTTTGCAATCTGATTAAGAATCATTTCCAGCTTTGGCAAGATTTCTGCCAGATCGTAGAGAACGCTCGCCTGATTTTAAAATAATTTAAAATATATTTGTGTCTAAAGTAGCACATATAATTATGATATAAAACTTATTAAATCACCTTAAGAAAAGTATCTTTCATTCCAGTTGATCCTTGAAGTCCCTTGTTCTTTTTATGCATGTAACAGAACTTAACTCCGAACCTAGGATCCTCTTCCATTCTCATATACAATGATCCAGCCTTTTTAGTTTCTGGCCCGTCAAAAAAATCTGCCTGGCGGTATGGAAATTTGACTGCCAAATCTGCCTCTGTTTCAACTAGGGAAGGGTCGTATGGCCTTTTTACTTTTACACTTTTGCCTCCGTATTCAGCAACATCAGCAACAGCCTGCTGCTGATGCTTTTGTAGGTTTGCTGTTATTTTTCCAAATTGTTCCAGTAATTGTGTGTTGTTTGCCTTCACGGCTTGAGAAATTAACTCTTGCTGAGTAAGTTGAAAATTTGCCAACTTCACTTGGTCACCGTCACTGGTATCGTTACCTTTATAAAAATGATAAAAAACAACGCCCCGGATAAAAGTAATACTTAACACAAAAATAACACCAAACAAAATACAGTAAGAACACACACCCGTAACACAGTCCTTGGGAGTTTGTTTCGCCATTTCTTCTTCTTCTTCTTCTTGTTGTTGTTGTGTTTGTAAATGTTCAAATGATGAATAGGTGAGTTTCTCAATCGGGTTTTATACAAGAGAACGCGGAAGTGATATTATCGTTTCGGGTATCAAAGTAACCTTCATTATGATGGCACTCTTCCTGGTTTCATTCTCATTTCGCATTTACACTCTAAACAGAAATCATCTACGGTAATTTGCAATAAAATGCAGAAGTATGAAGACAAAGTCGGGTTTCGCAAATTGGATCGTGAAGGATTTGATTTTGATAGCGGATACAAGACGTACACTAAGAGCATAGGATATTATCGCAAGTTTTTAAAACTCGCTCAAAAAACTGGCCCTATACAACAGCCTGCTAACGTATGTAGTGATTACAAGTTGAACTCATCGCAGCAAAAAGTGTTGGATAAAGTAAAAAATCATTACGAGAGTGGCAATGAATATGCTTTTCAATTACTTATTCAAGCTAAACCGGGATGCGGTAAAACTTACTGCCTTCTCGCAATATTGGACTATTTTCGGCAAAAAGGAATTAAGTTTCTTGCTATGTCCTTATCAGGGCTAGCTTCAAGGAGCATTCATGGAACTACAATGCATTCAAATTTCTCTATTTGTATTCACGAAGATTTTCTAACCAATGCCAATGCCAATATATCGGACAAGACAATGGGACGGTTCCGCGATATACGTGTTATCCTTTTTGATGAAATATTCAGTTTAGGATGTGGAAGTTTGTTTGTGATTGACAAAAAACTAAAGAAAATGTTTAAAAATGAGCTGGATTTTGCAGGCAAAGATATAATTGCAGCAGGAGATATCTTTCAAACAAGGTTTTATATAAATGTTATTTTAAAATTCATTTATAAAGTATCAGAATGAAAATATGTGTATAATCTGCTTGCAGTCCAATCGGTGACGTTGCACTTTTTAGCCAGAAGCATTTACCAGAACATTTTCACAATGGAAGAGAGTTGTTCAGCAGAATGACAAACATTTCTATACTCACACAAAACAAAAGGGCTGAGAATGATGTTTCACTTCGTAAAGTTCTGAATGCCATTCGAAATAATACATTTTCAAATGAGATAGTGGATATAATAAACAGTCGTCATTGTTCTAACTTCACGGAAGAAGAAGTAGAGGAGTTTGAGAAAGATTGCATTTTTTTAGCTCAGACAAAGCGTAGCTTGCAAGAAAGAATCGAGTGAGTGCAAGGTCATTATATACTTTTCATTTTTTGATGTTCACAAAGTATACTGTGATTTTTATTTTATAGGCATAAACTCAGAAAAGACAAACTACCGTGCATTCGATTGAAATCAGGAAGTTTTCTAAATAAGGAGGAGCCTGATTTGTTCCTGTATCCAAATGCGGAAATTATGCTTAATTATAATATAGCATTAGATTTAAATTTGTGCAATGGTGCAATTGGGAGGTTATGCAAACTGTATGTAAGCCCTCAGACCAAACATGCTCAGTTTCCACCACTACCCGAATTCATCAGCGTAGATTTTCCAACATACAACTCAATTAGATTGCCAGACAATTCAATTCCCATCTTCAGATCAAAACAGGAAAGCTACGATGATGTCAACGGTTTTAAAAGAACGCATATCGGGGTGTTTCCCTTTGTCGACGCAAGAAATTTAAGTATTCATAAGTCTCAAGGCCAATCAGTAAAGAAGGCATTGGTAAAGCTAGAAAGGTTTTACGATAGCTCATTGTTCCTGGTTGCAGTGTCCAGAGTTTCAAACTTGCAGAGCATCATGTTCTGTGGAGAACGATTTAGCCCGTCTTTACTCCCAAAAAACAATGAAATGATGGAACAGAGGCTTGCTGCTGAGACAAGACTCAAAGCTTTGGCTACGTAATCTTATACAACAATGAAACCAAGCAGTAAACAAATAAAGAAGCCAAACGTACTTTTTAAACGGCATTTTAAACAAAACTGTTTGCGGTCTGCAAAGAATATTATAGGGAGATTGAAATTAAAATGCCTTACGGCTGTTACATTTGATATTTTAACACAAGAGTTAGAATTTTCACTTCAATACATATCTGATTTTATTCATGACTGCATCAAACCCACTGAAAATCAAGTTGAAGAATTTCTTACAGGGCTAGGAAGAGATTGTGGCATAATAGTAAAAAATAAAAATACTTGTGCATGTATAACAAAGCAAAAGCTGAGCAGTCTTTATAGTAGCTTTAGCATATCACTTTTTTGCTCCCTTTATACAATGAAAAATAAAAGTCTTGCGACAGCATATGGACAGGAATATAAAATTTATTCATCATTCATTGAGAATTTTCTTAGCGTATTATCATGCTCACTTCCAATCGATTCATTACCAGCGAATCTGTTGAGTATCGCACCTGAGTTATTGGTTTGCTATGCATACACAAGCGAGAATAAAATTGATTTTAGAAACAAAGTTATGAATGCAATGGGGCTTGATATGAGTGATAAGGTTTTGAGACAGATGCGTCGTTCCCGAAGAAAAAAATGCAGTAGAAATGAATATCAATATTGGGCTAACCGCCTTTTTTAATTGTATAAAAATTTGTTGTCAATATTAATAAAGGGAAAATTCAATTATAAAATATTTTGCTACTAGAACTCATTTTCATAATACTGTTATTTGTTACTGTTGGTTTCAATATAGGGCTAGCAGCGAATTTATTTATGGCCAGCAGCGAATTAATTTACGGGTAGGATCAAATTGATTTATGGCCAGCACCGAATTCATTTAAGGCTAGCAGCGAATTCATTTGAAATTTCTTGGATGGTTGCAGTAAAAATTGTGTTGAGATTGTAGTGAAATGACCTCTTGGATGGTTCCAGAAAATTTAAATACAGGAAAGAAAGAGTTGTGAGAGAATATTCCGCTGATTTAGAGCGTTGGTTGCCGTCAGAGATTGCATCCAATTTTAAATATTTTAAGAAATCGAATCATTTGAACTATGTTCAGAACTGTAGTCCGATCCATGATCTGATGAAGTGGAGGAGCTTTCTGAACATTTGTCTCCGTCAAACGTGGGGCGACTCAAAAGAGTTTTTAGGTAAACTGGAAACCTCTCTCTGTCCTCCTCGACCATTCCATCACGTTGCTTGTTAATTAAAGAGCGTAACGCCTTTTTGCATTGTGTTTCAATATCCAATCCGCACTCTATGTCGTCCGTAAATACAAGGTATAGGAATGTAGTAGGGCTGTGTTTACAGAGGTCACGTACGGCCTCAGGCAAATCAGAAATCAAAAGCATACTCTCTCTCAGCTCAGTAATTACGTTCAAGTTACTTTTAACACAATGAACGTACGGTGCCTCTTCCACTAATCTGAACCATATGTGTTCTAAGCTAAGAAGCGTTGCGAGATAACAAATAACAAAGTTATCAAGCGTCTCTACAGACGTCATTGTCCTACCAGAACGACAATTGATAAGAGCCTCTTGGCTGAGGTCGATATAATCGCAGATGGTTGATCTGATACCAAAGAATGTATCTCTCCATCTCTCCTTTGATTGTTTGCCTTCTAAAGGAGGAAGAGAATAGAGATCCCCAAGTCGCCAAGTAAACTGAGCAATAGATTGCTTTGTTAAATCTTCACAACTACAAAAGTAAGTGTATTTTTGTAGAAATGAATGTGAGATGTATAAAAATGCTTGTCTTATTAAGCAAGCGAGTGACTCGTAATGAGAATCCATTGCAACGATGATAGTGGTACAAGTTGTAATAAATGAATGAATCTGTTTGTGCCACAGACATTTATACTACCCAAGATGCGGAATAAGGAAGTGTATTCTCATTTTAATTCAAGGTATAAAGTATAACGCATCAGATATTGGTCTGGTATTTGAAAAGTAAACTTACGGCCTTCAACATGGCTCATGTGCGGAATTGTGTCACTCCTTTAACTTCGGGAATCGACCATTCCTTAAAACAGAAACACTGTTGCGGCTATATTATTTTGGAGAAAAGAGTTAACCCACTTGCATCTGCGCCTAAGTTTGATAAAAATTTTAAAACTTCTCGAGTGTACACAAGACTGTGTACACATGAATTTAACGAGTGTTCAGCACTTGAGTTCGAATACTACATTTTTAATCAGTGCGCACAAGGAAAGATTTCAGAAAGTTTATTCAATGAAATTCATCCGTTGCCAGTGTCTGCGCCAAAGACTTGTGCAAAAAGACCAAGATACCCTGAAGACCATTTATTTGTGTTTCATGAGAAGTGTCCAAGTTTCAAAATAGTTTTTAAAAATTCGCAACCCGTGATTAATTCGGACGGAATCGTGGAAACAGTTGGTTGCACACATGAAAAGGGGGATTGTGATTTTGCTGCTTGTAGTAAATTCGCAATTTGTTTAGGAATGCATATCGGAGTATTTCCACGAAACACCTTCTGTCATTCAAAACTCAGGTTGGACACCCAAATTAAATGAAACTGTTGTTCGTGGACAAAATATAAATGAGTATTTTATGATGCAAACAATGTGGCCTAAAAAATACCATCAACAGTTTTTGTGGACCCCTGCAGACTCTGTTGCTTCTGAAATGGAAGTGGATATTCTTGATTGCAAGCACGCAGTTCCCATTCAAGGACTTTTTTACAGAGATTATTCCATAGATAGCAATTTTGACAAGTTCCACTACAAATTCCTTCTCCATCAAGCAGTAGGCTTATAACCGACCAGTACTACTTTAACAAGTTTTATTCACAAATTGTAGACCACAGTGGACTAACCGTTCTATCCGGTGATGATTTTCAGTTACTTCTCGAATTACTAATAGAGCTAGAATGTCAGGAGTTAAAAGAAAGTTGGATTTAAAGTTTCTTAAAAAATAAACTTACAGTACGTCTGTGAAGTCTGCCACTACAAGTGCAAGACACAAAAAGAATGCATAAACCATAGTTATAAAGACATGTGCATGTCATGTGGAATGTACAACTGTAATTGTGTTCATGGTGAGAGAGAAATAAAAGCTTTGCCATTTGAGCCTATAAATATAGATAGTGGTTTGTTCACGAAAGGTAAAAGTGTTCATTATGGATCTTACAGTGACTTTTATTACAATTTTGATCAGCAAATTGTTACTCTGGCACAAGCTTTTGAAATTGTGTTCGACTCGTTACAAAAACTTCTTCACTAGTACCTGCAATTCGTCAAAAGTGTTAAATTTCAAATAGTTACAGAGTGTTTGCTGTTAAAAATGGAACTCAATGAATTAGTTACACGATATATATCAACCGCTTACATACGCCTTCTCCATCCTAACTATATTAGTGATAGTTTAAAGTTTAGTGAGACCTACACTGATTCTTCAGTCCAAATCTTTACTGACGGTAATTCAAACTACTCAGTGCAGGGTATAAATTACATACAGCTGAGAATTGCTCAATACGAACCACTTTCCGGATCAGGAGGGCACTGCAAAATCCCACTGCAACTTGCTTGTCGTCAGGGAATCATATGTATACGCACCGACACGTCGTGCTTTTTAATGTCATGTATTCTTTCTTTATACAAAGATAGAATCTTTCTCCCAGATCAACCCAGCAAGTAGTACAATGAGGTATCTAGAAATGACAGGAGAAAGTTGAAGCGTTTGTATGAAAGTGAAGACACATACAAGCCGTTAATCGAAGAGTTTAAAAAGACGGGAGAGTTGTTCGTGGAAGGGTTCGAAGGTCCAGTATCATTGGATTCGGTACCAACTTTTGAAGAACGTAATAATGTGTGTGTAAACATTTATCAAAATGACAGGGCAACAATAGTCCCGACTTATATCACTGATAAAGTGTATGACAAGGAAATCCACCTGCTGATGGTACAAAACGTGGATGTTGAAAGTGAAAACGACATAGTTTCCCAGGTTAACAAAACAACTCATTTCTTATGCCTGACGGATTTACCCGAGTTCCTCAAAACATGTACCCTGATTCTATGCAATATACTACTTTACATTCTAACTAACAAGTTAGATCTTACTCTCTAATATTACTTGGTTATGATATACGTATATGGCACAGTGAGTTTTATGATGGAAAATACCCAATGGAGCAGTTTGTTAAGAAAGTGTTATTCATTTCTAGTGATTGTGCCAAAATAACAAAAACCACATACGTACCCATGAAAATTACAAACAAAGATCGCAAAAACTTTTACTTCTCAACCAACTGTCCGTACTGTGGCAGGGAGTTCAACGGCATTGATATAATACGTGTCTATCACCATTTGCACACCAATGGTGTTACACAAAACATTTTGTGCCGGAAGTGCAATACACTTTGTACTAAGCAAATTACAGTTCCAGTATATACTTTCTCCGAGGATGATTCTGTTCATACTTTCATTTTAAGAGCTCTCCAACCTGGCATGATCCAGAGGGTTCGTGTGTTTGCTCGTTCCAGTGAAAGCTTCTTATCTTTGATATTCGATTCAAATATCCGCTTCATTAATATAAATCATCTCTTGAAAGCTTCATTCGATAAACTCCTCACATCTTTAAAAGGAAATGGAACAGAAAATGAAATGAGAAAGTTCAAGTTCACAAAGCAA
>JAHZNG010005248.1:0-10208 GCA_027744375.1 Orchesellides sinensis | reverse complement strand
ATACTTCTGTTTCATGCTAAATAAAAAAAGACATCAACTGAAAGATTTCTGCCCAAACTACTTGTAGCAAAATTTTACAATAAAAACTCCATTTTTTGCAATAAATTAATCAAGCTTACGCCCAAAAACTGCATTAGTAAATACCTAGCAACTTCCAAGGAATAAGCGTTAGCTGAAAAGTGTTGCTGTGTGCGGGAGAGGAAAGAGGGTACAAGATCCGACGAAAGTATTGTCAGGAAATTTTATTTCGCAGAAATTATAATTTGATTAGAATAACTACTATTAGGTTACACATAAAATGGGAGGTGCTACAAGCATTCCAGTAGTTAGAGACCATCAGGGTAGCGGAGATGCAAATAATCCGTTAAAACCTGGTTTGATATGGAACGATTTCCCTATGCTGGTAATACTTCGTTACTCAGAAATCATAATATGTCTTCATTAAAGAATTGAGTAACATTTCAAATACCAATTTCAATTTTCCCAGGTTCACTTTAACATTTTGCAGCATCTAGGAAGAGAAGGAATTAACAAGATGAGAATGGTATCAAAAGGTATACAGGAGCTGGTTGAACAAGACTACGGGCTTCATGTAATAGTGCCAGCGACCGGAACCTTCCAATTACATGATACGCATTTAAGTGAGCATCTAAACCAACCTGTTGGCATCAAAATTACAAGTAAAATGATTCAACAAATAGTTGAAAGCATGGTAGGTAAGCTTATCCGTATTTTGGAAATCAACGAGATGCCATCAATGTACATCGGCAACCAGTTCCCATTTGACCGGGTCATCAGTCATCCAAAGCGAATACAAGAAGTGGGACTGAAATACGTGGATATCAGACTTGTCGTCGACATACTTACAAAATGTCCAAACCTAGTCAAGTTGAAATATAAAACAGGATATCCTCGTGCTTTCTTACAGCAACGCAATATTGGCAATGCTTTGTTTCCAGTCTATATAACGGAATGGGGCACTGGTGTTGCGCCTCCTATTGTACAGTTTGCACAGATCATATCGGCATTGCCCATTTTGAATAACTATCTGCTGACAAGACTGACCTCTTTAAGACTACTTCTTGTACACGTAGACTCCCTGAGTGACTACGCTAATCTATTCTTTATCCTACTTACCGTAAAAGCACCCAACTTAAGGAAATTTGTCCTGGAGCAGAAAAAGAATAGCTTATTACCATTGCGGCGGAGGGCCGTTTTATATTATTTATTTTCATGTTTGGCTGAACTACTCTCAAATTCTCCGAATATAGTCACATTCGAATTTAACTCGGCAAAATCACGCTACGCTTTTATCCCAGAAAACGAATCAGACTTAGAAAATGAGTTTGTAGATGAAGAGTTTGTTGGCGATGATCAGGATCACGTACTGCAAGATTTGATTGAAAAGTATGGATCTGATCTTTCAAGGCGGGTTTTCATAACAAGTCCAGATAGAAGAGCAAATGCTGTGATAAACACTATGCAAAGCGTTGGAAGGAATCTTCATCAGTTGGCGAATATCAAAGTGGAACTTGCTTGTCCATTCGAAACGGATTGCCTCCTCGCTTTCATTCACGTCATACCATCTCTAGGAAGTTTGTCCATTGCACGAAACCATATCAGACAAAACTTGCTTGTAGAGGAAAACCCAAAATTGGAAGACTTTCTTCACAATCCCGCTATATCACCCGTATGCCAGTCACTAGAAAAGATGAGCATTATCCGGAAATGCTATTGCCGATTTTGTAAACTGCCATGCCTTTTTATTTGCAAAGTTTTGCGAAAATTTGTTTCATTGAAGGATCTAACATTGGAGATTGCTATTGCAAAAAATAATCGATTTCCGTACTCATATCCAGATTCAGATCAATTTCAAGAGGGTGACTTATCACGTCCTGTAGAATTAACTGAAATTCTTGGTCCAGAGGAGAGAGAGAATGCTTCGGTTATTATTCAACGAACAAAAAGAATTGAGTTTCTTCCGGATGTTAAAATTTGGACCGACACTAAAGAAGAAACATTTCCTATTTTGGAGAGTTTGATTCTTAAAAAATGTTCCATGTTTGCCCGCGATATTGCAAAAATCAGCAGCCTATTTCCCAACTTGTCACTGATTCATCTCAAAATTCCAAAAATGACTGGTCATGATTTCTTTGGCGTTACGTCAGCAGAAGTGCTCAAGATACTGCACATGAGAAGATTAAATGCGATTATTGCAATAGAACCTATCATCTTTCCTACAGATTGGACACAGAAAAGGAAGCATGCAAGGGCTTTGAATCGGACTGGAGAACTTATTTACGAAACATTCAAAATAAGGATATAGTTCGAGATTATTTACGATGTAAATTATATTTTCCTGTAGATGCCTTCACTGTACATCCACTGCCTTTTTAAATTCATAAATGACCTAATGACGCATTCTTACATACCTACAATATACCTATGTTTTATTTGCGTATCTATCTCATGCTGCGGTTGAATTTTTTCATGGAAGAAGAAAGTTACCCATGATGGTCATATCCAGTTAGTTAATGGTTCAAAAACTTACAATACTACATACCATGCTTCCTAGTAACGATTTCAAGCTGCATAGCCTTAATTTTCAAACTATATTCAATTTTTTAAAAGTTGCTGAATATTTCCACTTTACAGTATTAAGCATACAAATCACATAAAATACTGAATTTTTGTAAAAAAAATTCTATACTTTCAAATTTAATGTCAGTAAAACTCGCACTCAATCCAGTTTAAAATGGCTGCACCCCCGGAGCAATCTAATCTAGATGAATCAGCCAATGGGGGAGGTGGTGACGCTCCACAAAGAAGACGGCATCGTCACCTTAAATTGTACAAGTTACCCGTGATTGTATGTTTTTACAATAATGCCCATTTTAGCCTTTTTGATCATTAATCAACGGATATAAACAGAATGTAAAACAATTCTATGCTGTTAAGGTGCGGTACCATATATATGACCATCTTGACAGAAGATCCATAAATTCTCTGAGGCTTACTCATAAATTTCTACAAGATGAACTTGAGCTCGACTATGGTCTTCACATCATTTTACCTCCTCGCGGTCCCACAGATTTTGGACAGCCATTTACGCAAACCATCACAGATGAAATGTTAGCAAACATCATATTAAGCATGGAAGGGAAGGTCATTAGAAGCCTTGACATGTGCGAGATGCCTCCAATGTTTCCCCACTTTCCATTCGACAGATTCATTCAATATCCCAATCTTTTAAGAGAAGTGTCATTGAAATACGTGGATGTCATCTTGGTCTACACCATCCTTTCCAGATGCCGTGGTCTCGTAAAGTTTTCTTATAAATCTGGAATCGTTAGACAAATCAGAGGAATGACGCGCTCTTATCTCGAGCCCATTCCAGTTCCACCTGTATCTCAAACATTATCCAGAATAGTTGCAGTACTTCCAGATTTAGAACCACTGAGGCGTTTATCAACTCTAAGTCTTTGTATTCAATATATTTCAAGCGATAATCAACACAACAGCGACTGGACCAATGTACTCTATATTCTACTCAGTTTCCCCACAGGACAAAGCTTGAAAAACTTTGAGTTTCAATTTAACATTGGAACAATACCAAACATAGGCGAACATTTGCTTCTCTTATCGTGTGTTATGGAGCTACTTAGAAAATCTCCAAACCTCCGAAAGTACCAGTTTCGCTCAATGCCACACAGTCAGATCAATATGAACATATTTTCTTTGAATGTAGCTGCGCAAGCTATGATACAAAGGTTTGGCTCAGATTTCCTGAAGCAAATCTATCAAAGTAACTCAATACCTCAGCGGTTGAGATTAGCAGAAGAATTTACTAGGCATGTTGGGCATTCTCTGAACCGACTCGAGGAAATCCAGTTACATCCATACCACCCTCTTCATATGGATTTTTTCCGGTCTTTTATACATAATCTGTCAGCAGCGAGGAACATAACTGTAGGAGTTGGATTTGTCACTGGCATTGAAATTAACGCTTTAAGTCAAAGTTTCCAGAACTTAATAATGCCCCATGTGAATGCTCCAGTTTGTCAAGCAGTCCGAGAAATCTACCTTGCAAGAGGTCAAGGCTCCTCCTACTGGGACTTCCATGGGATTCCCCGTTTGGATCTTACTAACATTCTGGAAACTTATACAAACCTGAATAAGCTAGAAATTGATCAAAAGCGTGGAAGACAATTAAGGCGATGGGAGAATATTGAAGCGCAGAGAAATTTTGTTGAAGTTGAGGGACCAGCCGATGACGATGAAACACGTAGTTCTATTGTTATAAGAGAAATCAGAGAACATACAGAATTCCCAGAAGTAACCATTCGTCAGGTAGAAGAACACAGACGAAGTATAATATTCCAGCAGGTGACTGTACTCAAGCTAACCGATACAACTCTGTTGGCAAGGGATGCCGCAAAGCTAACTTATTTCACAAACGTGAAATGCCTGCAAATTGTTATTCCTGCCAGACTCAATCATCGTCTTTATGGGATTCATGTAACTGACTTATGGAAATTACTCCACCTGAGAAAGTTAAATAGCTTATTTGTTGGTAATGTTTTGCTTCCATTGGATCAACAAGAATCTCAGCATCTTCGAGTAGAACTGGCAAATATAGGAGTTTTACGGATAAGACTAAGTTTTGGTGGATGGGAGGTATTCTTTGCTTTGGAAATGGATCTACCTGCCCTTTTCTGAAGATGAAAATAACGCAATAAAAGCAAATTGTTTTTAAACATTTACAAATAACATACATATTACAATGTGTGTGTGCTGTACATTTTCTCTTCTCAATGCTATATTCTATCATCTATAACTATTTTTTTGAATTGGGGAAACGCAGCAATTTTAAAATGATCGAAAAATTCTAACGATTTTCCACGTATGTATGTATATGACGTATGATCGAAGTAGTACAAGTAAAGAACGGACATTTTAACCAGCGTAGTAAACTTTTATCGACGGTTTTTTAAAATTGAGTAATCAGAGCCAGGAAGTATGTATATAAAGTAAATGGCCCATGGTCAGCTAAGCTTTTCTTAGTTATACATATGTCCGATTTGTCTTGTCACATAATACTGTTTGTGTGTCACGCGTGCCCACAGAAAAGAAATAGATCGCAAGCTTGTTTACTAATTTATGAACTAAACTTATGTTATGCTTTATATGTCAATCGGATTACTTCAGCTTACAATAATAATTTCGAATTTTTTCTTCTGACAACCGAACAACTCACTTATCACGCAAGAGTTGCGGTAAATGTCTATTAATGGGAGATTTATGGGCAATACGAACGCAACAAAACAAGTAAAAACTCCGCTCTGAAATAGTAAAGTATTTTGACAGCATACATAGACTTCAATATATTTACTATGAATAATTTAAATTACTTTTAAAATGTTTAAAAATAGAAATGGCAAGCGATAGTACTACATAGTATTAAATTTTTAATTATACTGTTCTAAATTGAATATTCATCTTAGTATGAATCTACTATACGCATAGTATTTCTTTGGCATAATATTTATTATGTATCTATTGTTGGGTAAAACACAGTTAAAACAAAAAAAGCAAAGCACAAAACCATGGGCGTGTCATTTGAATACTTAAAGGATCCAAAATATATAATCTTATTTTTACTTCTTTCCACGAATAAAGAATTTACAACTTACAACAATTTGTTAAGCCTGGAAAAATCTTAAGAATTTCGTAATCCACCTTACATTACTTATATCTACTATCATACCTTTTAGATTCCATATGACCAAAAAATTCAGAATAGTATATTACCAACTTAAAAGAGGAGTGTCCAATTATACAACCATAAAGCCTTACGCAGGTCGATCTGACTTAAACGCGTGCTTATTTCCTTCTCGCCATAACCAAGTCAAAATTGGTCTTTCAACAGATATTCCAGGTCAAGATATTCATTTTAAGTTCTGACACAAGCAAATGCATCAATCAAGAAAAACTTCGTTAGCGAACTTTTGGGTGTAAATAATCTTTACAAACTTCCATATCAAATTAATACTTTGTCCATATTCAGTGCAGTTCTTAACATAAAGCCAAGATGATTACTGATCGGGTAATAAACCTCCTTGGTTTTCGAATGTACCTACTAAACTTCTCATTTTGTACCCCTTTCTACTGGAACTGGGAAAAGAGGCGAATAATGTTGTCTGACATGTTCTCATTCTGGAACTGGTGGCTAATCATCCTAGGGGCGTCTTCTTATTCAGTCGCAATGACATACCGAATTTATGTCACCAAATCCATAGTATTTGGGGAAGACGCAGAGGACGAAAGGGTTTACATAATATCCAAATCCGGGAAGCTGATTCTGGCAAGCATGATCTACCTCACGGTCGATGCTTTGGCTTGGATTGTAGTTGTGAATATAATTGGAATGGGAATTTTGATTTCAGAGAAACGCGTTCAGTTTTGTAATGTGACCAACGCGATCTTGGATTTGAACGAAACATTGCTAAGTAAGGGGGTTTCACAATAAAATATTCAATCATATAAGTATAGAGTATGGATGCAGGTATATAGTAATTTATGTATTATGATTTGTTTTATAGAATACTTGGAAAACCACAACGGTTTCCAGCTAGTAGAAGTAACTGCACAAGGGAGAAGGATCAGAAGCAATTCTGAGTACATTCTAACACTGATAAACGTTGGCACAACGGTAGTTCCAATTATCTACGGGTTCACAGTGCTTCACGAATACGAGCCAGTCCATAGAACGCTTGATGAGTGGTTTGAGATCAAGCCCAAACTGGAGCTCCGATTCATTCCAGTAGTACTACTAGTGGACTGGGGTCTGTTCTTCTGTGGCAACGCTGTCTACATTCCGTTGGCAATGGGCGCTTTGTACATTGAGCTGTGTCGATTTTGGGTCCCTGGAATCACCCCACAATCTATTGTAGTCTTTGAAGGGAAAATTAGATACTCGACAAAATTTGGTTTAATGGATGTAAATACAATTACTAAAATATATAGATGCCAGCAAGTTATCAACGTGGCTATCAATGACGTTCTCAAAAGCGGGTGGACATGTTTCCATCATGCAACAGTACTAGGTGTATTCGTCTTAACTATTTATTTATGCCTTGCGTACACAGACGATATCAAAGCGATGGGTGTCGCAGGCTTGATAATGCCAGCAGGGGCCATTGCGGTAATGCTCATTGAATACTATGAGTCTCACCTTTTAGGTAAGATGCTCTGGGAGTCAAGACAGTTTGTTAGAATTTCTACCCGGATATCTGGAAGGACATCAGTACTGAAGCGGTTTAGCATGTCTTGTACAGATTTAAAACTCAGAACCGCATATCCCTTCTTTGTTGTTAGTTATGATACCTTTTTGCTTGTGCTTAACCAAGGTATCGACTTTTTGGTTTCAATGTTGGTCTTATCTGGATAAGGATATGATGTAAGTACCTAGCTTCACCCTGCTTTCTTGTATTAGGCAAGCCAATCTGTTTCTTTAAATTTTTAGCGCACTGTAACTTATAATACCTACTTTTACATTTATTGCATATTTTATATACATAGCCCAAAGTCTAGAGTTAGTACAACAAACTGACCTACATGATTTAAGTATACGGGTTAAAATACAGGTATGTAATATGTACGTACTACAAATATTGTAAGATTTAATGTTGACTTGCGTTGAGTACGATTTTATTAGAAAATAAATTCACAATATTTACACATATTAAATTTCCTCAGTTCAGCATCAAATCATTCTCAAATGATTAAACTTGCTTAATTTCTATACAGTAACTGTTTCTCCAAATGTTCCGCTTTTAACGTGCCATCAATCGACTGGCAATCCTTGTTAAAAACCGAGTACGCACTAACCTCCCCTTTCTTCCTCTTCCTCCTACTATTCATATTCCAATAAATAAACACCAGCGACGAAATCGTAAAGAACACAGCACCAAACCCAATCTTTAAAAATCCAATGTAGACAAACAACCACGCTAAGAATCTCAAAAATATTACAACGTACATCAGCCACTTTTTTGACGGATCCCTATTTTCACTGTTTAATTCATCTTTTGTTTTACTTTCTCCAGTCTTTCCACCCTCTTCTAATTCCTCCTCCTCCTCCTCTTCATCATCCTCCTGCCATTTGGGAAGCAAAGCTTGACACACCGACTGAATCCAGGAATCCGCAGTGGTCCTCAATTTTGTCTTGATTTCTTCCTTTGTCTCTAACAACTTCTTTTTCCGACGGAACTTTTGCAATTCTGACTCCATCCCTCTACAAATAAACAACAATCAATTAGTAAATTAACCTTTATAATAATATGTAACCTTCTTTTCCATAAAAATGTAAAAACTATTCTTACCAAAATCCCCTACTTTTTTTCAAGGCAAATATACTAATTTATTCTATTAAATTCACAAAATTTACGGTAAGATGGTTAAATAATTCAATTAACAAATGTAATCAGAGACAAATTTACCAACAAAAACTGAAAATACAATACTGCCACAGCTGAGATCACAGCACAGCTGATATGCTTGTTCATGTTCATATGACATGACGTGGACGTATAAGCATAATGCAGGTGCAAATGCACATGTATTTTGTATGTGGGTTTTGGAAATATATCACGATGCCCATTATCGATATGGGATTCTAAGCTGTAGACGCTGTAGTACTACACAACACAAGCAAGTTATCACAACCTGTATCCTGCGCAAATTCCAACTTGTATTCTTTGGTAACATTTGTGGGTATATTTGATGCATTTCATTTCATATTAAATCAGTTTTCAGTTCAAAGCTGATGAATTTTATACTGTACAAATTAACTTACGATGCAATTTATTCCTTATTCCTTGGCTTACTTTATTACTGCATGCGTTTTTCAGATTGGAATGTAATTTATTTAAAATGAATTGATTGGGTTTAGTTGATTTGCTCAGCTTCAGCTACCCTGGCTCGTCGTACTAATTGACATTGATTTCCATAATGCGTTGCTCTGGCTTCTTCTGAACATCTGAAATCTGAACACTATTCACCCAGCAATAATATTGTACTTGTAGTCTGTTACGCAGATCTAGGTTAAGTTATCGTGATTCATCGGAGAACATAACAAACAACCTTATTTAAATACAAGTATGAAAGTTTTTAAATTCCTTCCGATCTTTGAATGCGATTGATTTATTCAAAATATAATTTATGAATAGAAAATGCCACTTCCAACAATCGCAACTATATTTCGTTGTCTCATTTTCTATTCAATCTTTATTTCAAGTTTTAGGCCAGGTAAAGTCTTAATTTCTTTGAATATCTATTCATGCAACGAACATCACAGCACAGTTTTGAAACACATTCTTAGGTGGTGGTGACCGTATAACGAGCGACAGCCCTGGCCATGACACCATTCTGCAGTACACATATGGAGAAGAAGATGCAACAGGTATGTCTTTAAGTTATCTTAAGATACCATGATTACACTTACGTGGTACTTTGTACATGGTGAAATCCAATACGACTCTTTGTTCTATGAATTCCAAAGGCCCACTAAGGTGGATAGATGATGTGAGTGCAGAACGTAATGATTCCTATGTAGCAGACCGGTGGTTTACCAAGAATCATTGTAGAACTCGCTGGTTACTAAAATCCGCATCATCATTTCTTTTAAAAAAGTTTTAAGAAACATTTCCAGAATGCTTCATTTTACAGGTTCTCTCCTATCGATATCCGGACTAAAAAAGTGACATCCCCTGAAGTAATTGCAACGTATAAAGCTTATGATTTAGTATAAAGCGTAGGTAACACGTGGGGCATGGATCCGTTGGGATTATGGGGGGAAGATAAATCATTCCAAATGACCATTAGCAAATATGTTTGGATTTGTAATGATATCGACTGTATTGTCGATATGTTTGTGTAGATGCAGTTTGTTGGGTAAATTTTCTCAAACCGTAACGGTATTCAAAATTTCAACGTATCTGCGTCCTCCATAAGATATCTACATTTGAATGACAAATAAATAATATTTCCAGCAAAGCCTACTACCATTTATGTATACCCCAACTTTTCATAATGTTTTTCACATTTTTAGATTAAAAATCTCGAAGCTTCCGCAGAAGAATCAGACTCCGATGATAGTGAAATCCGCCACCTTCCTCAGTCGCTAATTCTGGTCATCACCTCCCCAT
>JAHZNG010005247.1:0-10442 GCA_027744375.1 Orchesellides sinensis | reverse complement strand
TCAGGAGCAACAGTAGAAGTGAATTCATCCTATTTTGTTACGTTTTAGTTGAGCTTAACCAATAAGGCACATATAATGCATAATAGAGTAAATATCTTGTAGAATGAAGCAATACATGGAGTTTTACTCTGTGCTAGAACCGCAACAACGCTTCATCCAAAACTTCCAACAACTAATTCACATTTTCTGATGTGGTTGGATTGGAGTTGATTTCTGCTCTTTGGATTTTCTTTGAGTTGATGATGTTACGCAAGTTGTTGCGTTACATGCCTTATATGTTGGGTAGATGATTCGGATGGGGAAAGGAATAGCTGATGCTTACCAACAAACATTCAAGACAATAAATATATTATGCATACAATGCATATGTACCGTACCATTACTGATTCTCACTGACTCCACAATCTTCATGTTCCTTTCCTTTTCATTTGCCATCAAAATAACTTCATGTCTCTCACTCAATCTGCTTATACTGGAAAATAAAATCATTGCTTTATAATATTCTCTTTTCCATTTGGTAGCATTCACATTAAAAATCACTAGTCCGATTATAAAACACACATTATGCAGATTTCCATGTAAAACTACAAGAGTTTCTGAGATAGAAATTAGATTCTAAAAATTAGGCACACTTCAGACGTTTCATGTGTAATTCTCATGAAAGTAACATCAGATGCGCACTGATTACACTAGCTGCAGATGCACTTTTCAAACTCAAGTCATTTCAGCATGACAAGCTTGTTTCTACTTTTCATGCGTAAACAAGATGCAGCAATTTTGTTACTGACAAAGTGGAATTTTCTCTAGACATGAACAATATTCTACCTTCATTACTTCATATTTATGTAACGCACTGTATAAGTAGGTGTATAATGCGTTTAAATGCGTTTTACTTGTATAGGTTTAATGGAGAAACCTGAATAAGCGCATATGTATCTCCTTTTCCTAAACAAACTTCCAGCAACAGTCAACAGACTGAAGGGGAGTTTAGCTGATCTTAATGTTTTTTCTTATTTTTCACGAGTAAACTCTAGACTAATTTCCTGAGAAAGTTTATGAGCACTTTTTGGAGGATAAAGTAATGACTTCCGTACCATATCTTAGTGAGTTCAAAGGTTTTCCATGCACATTTGGGGCGTTTATTACACTTCTCTCAAGTACTACTATGAAAAATAGATTCTTACATAAAACTGAATATAAAATGTGGCATGTCGACAAAAACTACTCTACAGAGCTTCATTTACACACAGTCTTGTTAACAAGTTGTATTAGCATTAACATGGCCTTAAAATGAAGTACACTGGAGCCGACATTCTTACCTAAGAATGTTACACATCAGAAAGATAATTCAGAAGGAATAAATCAAGTCAGATTACTTCTCGCCATTTGAAGATTTTACTAGCGAAGAAGCAAACGACTACTCTGCATGTTAAATGGTAATGAAGATAAGGGTTCCAAATACGGTGGTGATGAGATGTAATAAATGACTCTGTTCCGCAGCCGAAACTTCTTTTAACCAAATATGGATCGTATGACCGATGAGATTCGATGTAGTAATTGTGCATCATTATACAAGTTTATTTCCAGAAAAAGTTACGTAAACTTGCTCGTAATTTTTATCTGATGTTCTGGGTCAGTTTCAGTATCAACCTAGGATTAACCTTGCACTTGTTAACTGACCTGTTGGTTTGTACACCTTTTCTTAAAATGAGACTTGTGCCTTACTTAAATTGACATAAAGGCTCATGCATACATAATATCGTGTATCAACTGCAAGTTTCCTACTAAAATGTTAAACTAAAGTCTTCAGGCGAACATGAAAATGTGTAGATACGATCAATGTAAAACACAAGTCGATGTAGTAATTGTGCATCATTATACAAGTTTATTTCCAGAAAAAGTTACGTAAACTTGCTCGTAATTTTTATCTGATGTTCTGGGTCAGTTTCAGTATAAACATAGAATTAACCTTGCACTTGTTAACTGACCTTTTGGTTTATACACCTTTCCTTAAAATGAGACGTGCGCCTTACATAAATTGACATAAAGGTTCATGCATACATAATATCGTGTATCAACTGCAAGTTTCCTACTAAAATGTTAAACTAAAGTCTTCAGGCGAACATGAAAATGTGTAGATACGATCAATGTAAAACACAAGAAAAATTGTACTACAAGGGAAAAGGGGAACTTTTTAGACTGCACCTCATATAGGTAGGTACGTCCTGTTACAATGTCCTAGTGGGTATTCGGGCTCTTCTACCACTACCACACGACAACGTTGCCTGGATCGAGTATACAGCCTACAAAGGAGTAGATCCCGTATCACACAATGATGTATCCGCGTAGTCTATCCAGTTTTGATTTAAAGATTTAAAGTATTCAGCATAACTTTTATGCATGTATTTAAAAGAATAAGACCTATGCAGTGTAGGTAATCTAAAAATCTACCTCCGTAAATGTATTGTGAGTACTGCTAGAATTACGGCTAATTAAGCGTAATTGTTGAGACATTTTATCTATTGGTAAATAGTTCATGCGATAAATTATTGAAGCTTGGAAAAAACTAAATTCCATTGATTTCCACCTGTCCTTATTTCTCTGGCTAAAGTGTATCTCAAACAGTATTTTAAACAAAATTAAAACGTACTGAAATTAAAAGCGGGGAGTCAGACAAAGTAAAGTTTTTTAACACAAATAGACCTACGTTTCGTGTTTTACTTCTTGCAAGGTAAAATTTCATAAGAAAACCTTTAAACTCTCCTTTAATTCATCGTGCTGCATTTAATATGTTTTTTATAATGTCAAACCTTCAACTGAGAAGCAGTTGAGCAACGGATGTTACTGACATGAAACCATCTTCAAAAAAATTGTATTGCGTAAACCTAAAAACGGCTTTCCAGAAATCAAAGTCTTTCTCAATAAGTGCTGCATATACATTGAAAACATAAATATAACTTTGTTGGTCGCAAGTGTGTATTTTTCTAAAAGGCTCTTCTACCATTCCCTGCATTGCGTATCCGTACAAGAAAGGATTTGCCACTATACAAGTTCACAACTCACTTTTTGTTCAACAAAATCTTTTGGCCCTCTTATTCTTCTTGTAAAGCTTGTCAAATACTTAGTCATTTTTACATAGATCCTGTCAGTAAGAAACTAAAACTTCCTGGGAATGTAACACATGCAATACAAAATTTTTCTATTTTTCACCCTCTCCTCTCTCGCCTTCTTTTACTCGGTACTCTTATATTTTCCCTTTTCCACCATCCTCTCATCCTTTCTCTTTCTTTTGTACCAACTAAACAAGCTTAAAGCTTGTAAAAGCTCTCCTTGAGATTTTTTTTCTGTTTTCTTGGGCGTTTCCACGAAATATTCAAACAATTTCCCTGTGGACCTGTCCACATGTTGTGTGCGTCAATGTTGTTTCGTTAGTTTAGGTATACAATTATAATAGGCAGTATGTATGTATGATATACAGTTAATAATACCAGCCCAATGTACATTCACATACAAAACAATACAAATGTACCATCACCCACAACAAGTATTTGTGTGAGCTAGATTACCAGTTCTTAAAAAACACTTTTCACTCTTAATATGTTGTACGGATCTTGCTTTACTTCCCCCTTCTTGGACAACACCCATCAATCTCCAAGTTCTTACCGAGGAAACGTCATGATAAAGAGGTGGCAACTGCAGTCTTTAGTTTGCAAGTAGAATTCAAACTTTTGTGATGATATAAAATGTTTATATTTGTTATCACCTTCTTGTTTTCTTAACTAATCCCTTGAAGAGTAGTAAAAGCATGACATTAATATCGAGACGTCAGAAATGGAGGAACAAAACCACAGCCCCATATGTACTATAGCCTACCTACTACAAGACATCAATAATTACCTATGTAACTCGCATATTACTTTTAAATTCCTAAAAAAATGAAACAGAAACCCAAGCTGTTATGCTATGCGACTTTGCACATTTTTACTTAAAAGTACACAAGACTTGTACATGTTATAATGCCGTACGTGCCTGAAAACTTTTTCTAAGAAGAAAAGAGAAAGAAAACCTGTGCATTAGTTCCCGGGAGACAAAAGATCCATAACATGTATACCCTTTTGTTGGTTGCTGAGCTTGATATAACATATATTATACGACAAGACTTGTCAAGGGAAGACCTGAAGATAGTTAATTACGTTTCTCAGGATCTCACACTGCTTTGTATCAGTTAACTAAAGAAAAAGAGGCGACAAGGGAATTCTTTCTATTTTGTTATCTTGTACTTCTGACAATAATGAGTGAAGTAAAAGAAATGAGGAAACATGATGAACACACTAAGAAAAAAAAGTTTTTTCCAACTTTACTCATTCGAGTACAGTTTTACTGTTTATTTCTTGCGTCTCGTTTTTTACAAAACAAAGTGATAAGAGAAATACATTCTTTGCCCGTACTTTATTATAGGGTTCTAAAACGTGCCTTTCTGGTGGTTGCACGCTATTTACTGCGCCGAATTGCTAATTCATCTTGAGAAGATAAAAAATCTGTTTTTAAGCACTGAGCAGAGCTTACCCTCCGTGGAATATATGACTACAAGCAAAATTTAGTACAAGGCAAAATATTTAGTAAATTATTACTAACGAAAACTATTCAATTAAAGTTTCTAATGCATATTATTTGCTATTTAATCCAACGTTGTTATTAAATACTAAAACAACTATTAAATATCATTGATCAGGACATTTTGTATAAATGCAAGCATATTTAAGATTTGAATAATCATCCGTACCGTAAATTTAAAGCCCTATGCGACTGTTCTTTTGATTTACACAAGATTCTCCTATTTGCTGAAGAGGACAAAGAAAACAGTGGGCATTCTTCATCTTACCCGTAAACTACACTGTTATGGTCTTTCCAGTTCATTATATATGAACCGACTTGTCTTACCATATACAAAATTTACAGAGAATAAATATATGTAGTTTTCTTACAATACATTCTTGCTGCAATGAGTTGAGCCTCTTGTCGAGTAATTTATGACTCTCCTGGGGTAAGCCGTAAGGGAAAATAGGAAAAAGTTGTAAAGCAAAAGAAGCCCAGATAAACTTTTCGCAACAGCAAGGTCTAGATTTCCTGGCTTTATGCTTAAGCTAGTGAAGAGACGAAGAAAAAGAATTTCAGCCTCATCAAGCATGAGAAATGAGTGATCATCTGAGTCGGAGTGAATGAGTTAAGATAGGGATGCATACATTGGCATAGTTTAAGTTTTGCAAATCCCAAGCACTGTTCTAGGCATTTGGAATATAAATACTAATCCTAGGCATTCTTTCCGGCAACAATCAGAGCTCTCTCAGCTCTATCTTGTTACTGACTAGATGAAAAACTTTTTGCCTTGTGGAAAGTAATATCAATGTAATCTTGCAAGCCATACAATTTACCGAGGAGTATCAGTCTTAGCCACAAGCCTAGTCGTTTCAAAAGAAATTTGTGAAACAAAATGGTAAGTTCACTCCAAACTGACAGAAGCAAACCATATAGGAAGCTGAAATATCATTTGCAAAAGCGTATACACTTCACTTGTGTAGTAAACGCCTAAGGTTATAATGATAATGTTTTGTTTGCCTTAGTCGCAGTAACATAATGCTAAAGCAAATTTCCAAAATACGTTGAAAATGAATGACGCATATTATCAGCACAACAAAGATAAAATGCAAATGTAACCAAGTGCTCTCCTTTCTCTTTAAAGAAAATTCTAATTTGGTAAAAGGAAATACTGTAAATCCTATATAGTTTATACAGAGTCGAGGGTTATGAGCAATGCTTATGGTATTATGAGCTGTGACTGTGATTATAAATATAAGTACTTTCCGTTTGCAGTGAAATGAGCGGAGAGTAACGTAAATGTGGAACAGAGAGATGGCCACTAAGGTAAATAATGTTTTTCCGAGAAAACTCGGAAAAAGTGGTTTTGTCTGTTGGTTTGCAGTTTACAACCTTCTGGCTGCACTATTTATTTGACTTCTTTTCAGCAGTGGTGCACATTATGTAAGCGAGTGTCCTTGCCTTTTTTACATGAGATTTTAGCTACTCCTGCAAAACTAACATGCTACTATGTTCATTCATCCATATATTTGCTTGGTGTTATCGTACTTTGTTTTTTCTTGCACTGTCTGTAAATAATGCTTCTGAAATGTACACATTAAGATCTGTGTGTATATTTCCAAAGTTTTCTTCAGTTTCACAACTTTTTGTCTAAACGCATGTGTAATAATAACATACACGCATTAGCTGCAAAATCCATGAGATTTTTTCCTAGTTCTTTATGTGTATTCATCTATTTATCTGCATGGCTATGACTAAAACCTCTTTCAACAGTTATTCCGATTTCAACTTTAAATTGTATCACTCACTCAACTCAGCCGGAGTTGAAGCCATAAAACAAATCTGATAGCTGCCTACAGTTTTTTACTATCTTTTTCCTCTCGGGTAATTTACCACTGGATCCGGGATGTAATTTGAGTTGAAATAATAACAGTATGTATTGCATTGTGTGTGTATGCATGTGCGTAACATGCGGATGGTACATGGAAAGCATTTCACGACTACTGTTTTACTTCATGTTTCTATTTTCGCTGTGGGAGTTTGTAAAACAGTTGTAATATATGTATATGAATATCTTAAGCTAGCAGCAATATAACTATATCTATGAGGAAATGTCTGTAGCAAGATTTCAGTTGTAAAAATGTCGTCAGTTGTCCAAAATTAAATTTTATAAAGATAACCGGAAAACGGGAATGAAACAAAGTTGAAGAAAAATACAAACAAGTGAGCAAGTCTTTTTTATCGTCTCACTTATGAAAATGCATATAAACGCGAGCAATCGTATTTTCTAACACTTTCTTATATATGTATTTTTATAAGAGGATGGTAAAAAAAGAATCGTAAAAAATACTTACAGAAAACAAGAATGAACCAATGTGGCCCGGCTGGAACCATTGTTTTCCTTCTCATGTTTCTTTCTTCAGCAGTTCACCAAGATGGAGATGATTGCACGATGGATATGATGATGATGACAGTGAAATGAAGTCGGCAAAAGAAGTAGGTGTGTTTTGTGTTCATATAAAAAATCGTATACTTGGTAGTATGTTGTTCACCGTAGTCCTTCCAAGGAAATGAAAAAACTTACTCCTCATTTTCTGCAAAGCTAAACAATGCTCTTGTTGATGTAGGTAACTCTCCTATAGGGACGACTTTATTTTCAATTGCTATAACATGGGTGATGTTTAGTATCTCGTTATGACTTCCACTTTAAGTCAGCTTTTCTCAACAAATCTCTTGGCATAGATTATGAGGATAGTCTACTTTCCTGAAAAATGGATGAGTTGCCCTCTTTACTTTCAACAGCGGTCGTTGTGTGGCTTACAGAGTGCAGCTTGACTTGACGGGCTTTACAGTTTATAGTATTATTCCTGCAACCCTTTATTCTGTTCTATTATGCTGGGCGGTGGTGGGTGATGATTTGCAGAGCAATAATAATAAGAATAGAAATGATTGCGAAATGTCATAGTTTCACACAAAAAGTTGTCCATTCCCAAGTTTGTATTCTTGCATAATAAAGTAGGCAAACGAAAAAGTTAAGTTTAGCTTATGTCCTCCTCTGGTCTGGTCGCTATACTTGAGACTAGTCAGTCAAATACCTTCACTGAGGCTTAACGCACGTACGCCCAGCCTCACAAAATTCTACATGTGACATGACTCATGTCATTTTCAGGGGCATATACGTATGTACAGAGTATTGTAGAACAGCAGTGGTTCTAGAGAAATTCTCGTTTTGTGAATTCATTTCACCCAGTTCCCGTGTCGTCTGTCAAAACCACTGGTTTTTCTTTTAAACATTTGTAGGCTTGTGCAAATAATATGTAAGTCCATGTATATATTTATCCGATTTCAACAATGCATATGTATTACCCCAGCAAATTTCGCATTCTGTTTATAATGTATTCTTATGATAACTGGTATGCCTGTGCCTTCGTTTTTCTCAAATTGGTGCACGTGTTACGTGCTACTCATGTTATGCTCCTTTATATATCCCTTTAGCCGCTCGATTTCTTACAAGGATCTCACCAAGATTGAGCAAAAGGATTAGGATCAAACCACGTCATCAAGTCAAAAGGACATCACAATCTTCATGTTCCATTCGGGTAACTGCAGAACCCTTTCTGTCTATGAAATATGCAAGTGACAGTGTGGTGAATATTTTTGTCCTGAAGTAGTTGCGACGCAGATTTTCATGTACGTAGGTATTGCCTCTTTTTGAGTTCACAGAAATATATAGTTATTACGACACACTTTCCGGATTCTTCACAGAATTGCTGCTTATGGTGGCTTGCTGTTCCGTGTACATGCTTCAATTTTCTAAAAAGAAATTCACAGCTGGAAGCGAATCAGAAAAAGTTTGTATATAAATAGCACAGAGTTTTGTTTGCTTTCTTCTACACTAACGTATATGCATGAAATGCATCGACATTAAGTACCATGTCATACTTTCACCATCATATACGATGAAGTTAGGAAAACTTTCACTTTATTGTTACTCTTGTGACTTTCAATTGTCATTCACAATCAATTGGAGAAGTAGCACTAACTATTTAATTAACATAGCCATACTTTCCTAAAGCTAAAGTACAACAGCGTTTCTCTTGTGTATTATATCTATACGTGTTATTCCAATAGCGATGTAAAAACTCGCTCATAACCACACTTTCTATTGATCATGGCATATTTATTCCTGCACAAATTTCCCTGTATTATCCTCCTTTCTATAAATTACACAACACTATGGCTCTCTCAACAGTAATTTATCGAACAGTTTTGTCAGCTCCAAAATCTGTTTTCACTGATACAACATTACAGCAATTACTACTCATAGCTTTCCTCTGCCCTCTTTGTTTATTCTGTTCAGCTGGAAAGCGTCATTAACTTTGTAGCTTCGATTATTTTTCTCTTGTAACTTCAAGTCATTCTAGAAGAACTTCATTAATAAGTCAGTAAACCCCCTGTAACTTTAGCTTGGTTGTGGTTTTATGTACAGTAGCTGTCACCAGCACAGACTACAGCTAGTCCAAACGTTCTGTGTTTACTTGCTTAAATATCTGAAAGTAGTCTGTTTTTAGATGCTCAAATTACTTACAACATATACAGCTTTTGAGTTTTGTAAAGTATATAACATTTTCATCAAATAATTATTACTATACATACATTGTATGCAGTAGACATAATTTATTCATTATTTATCCGCATACCACATTAAAAGAGACTTAACTAGGCCGAATACTTATACACACTCTAGGTGCTCGAGTTACTCTCATGAAAATCGATACTAAATATTATTCTAACATACAAGCTTAAATTCATGTATGCTGAAAGGGGCAAGGTGGCTTGTAACAATGATGATTATGATAATAATACGGATTTATGAAGACAACAAAACCACCGGCTTTATTCTTCTCTAAGAACCATTAACAACACTAGGAAGATTATTACTAAAGCCGTTGACACTGATTGAGATAGTGTTTGTTGGGCTTGTTTTGAAGTGGATTATGCTCGTTATTTTCTCCTGTTGCTAAATAGGCTTTAATTTATTCACATGTGGCATGTTACTGAATAATTATTCGCCACCAACGCATTCATTAGCAAAATATACTTCTTATAAAAGTGCAAATCATTAAATTGTTATTGAAAAGCCACATAGTAATCTATTTTGTATAACTTCAATTAATAATTTTAAACACTGAATAAACAAAGCTTATGACAGTTCAGACTGTCCTGTGATTTTTTCCAGTGGCCAGAATATATTTATAAAACTACTTTCACAAAGTAACAACACGTTTTCACTATGTAAGCAATGCACAGGGTTAAAAGTCTATGAAGCCCAAAGCACGTTTTACAACACAAGACAGTTCTTCAGAGCGAATACTTGTAAGTGTTAGCGTAGGCCGGAAAATTCTCCCCTTACAGCTTGACAGTCTTCCAGCGAATGGAGAAGTGTGTGTAGTCGTCACTCTAGATGTATGAAAAACTCTCCCTTCTTTGTTTATGCTACTGCCCCTACACAGCTTTCATGCAATGCTTTCTCAATCGAGCATTTTTATCAACACAACTCTAACCAATGCTCTTTGCGCATATGAGGTTTGGTCAGCATGTTACAATCTTTGTAGTATGAACCAAGTGAGAATCGGGTTATATGATGTACATATGTAAATGCATAGGTATGTGTGTTTGTTCATAGGACGGCTTTTCATATTTCCCCAGCTCATGATAAAACGGGATCCTAAAGCTCTGAGCAGTCCAACTTCAACCGTGAAGTGACTACTTTAACAAAGTAAATGTCGTGTTTTTATCTGGAACTGACCAAGCAGGTATAAGAATGTGTAAGAGGTAGTTTCAGT
>JAHZNG010005246.1:0-13360 GCA_027744375.1 Orchesellides sinensis | reverse complement strand
CGTAGCTTTCATAATTTACGGCTGTTGTGAGCTCCAGTTTCGTAAGTAGACCGTTGTTGCAAACAACAGAGCATAACAAGGAAAAAGCACATGGCGAAAAGGAATCTTAGTGAATCATACAGAAATTTCTTAAGAAGAAGGCAAAAAAGAGAAAAATGAGCGACTGAATTGGATGCGAACCTTTTACAAAGGTTTCCAAAAAACCTTATAAGTAACCAGAGCTGAAAGCAAGAAAAAACACTGCTGTTATTGTTGTAGCTTAAAAAATCTTGAAACAAAGTCACATGGGAAAGTAAAAATCCTTTTTTGTGACAAAAGCTGCATTTTGTATTTTTTAAATCTTTAATCCATTCAACACAATTGTGCACCATGCGTATATGTATGTACATCTATTTACGTGCTGATAAACAAATACACTCCATAAAATCCAGCAGTCTTTTAGAGCAATATGAGCATCTTCCTTGCCACTTTCAACTAAGATTTTAACTTGGCTCGTCCTGATAATCTAAAACCTATTCAGAAGTCGTGGCTTAACATAACAACAAACATATAACAGATCCATAGCCCCATTTCTTCTTACGTACCATACTTGCACACATGTGGCGTTGTCCCAATCCTTCATCAGAGCATTCAATAATAAAATTACAGCCTAAGTTTACATATGCTGTATCATAATGTATCGAAAACGGACAGTAGAGTGCCGCAGTAAACATAATAATTGATTCGATGGCAATACATGTATGTAAAACGCCAGCTGGAAGTAACAAATTTACTGCAAATGTCGTCTACTGACCAAACCACAAAATCCTATGGAATATGAACCTACAGTTGACAAACTACGTGGATGGAGTCAACCCTTTCTTACTTTANGTATGTAAAACGCCAGCTGGAAGTAACAAATTTACTGCAAATGTCGTCTACTGACCAAACCACAAAATCCTATGGAATATGAACCTACAGTTGACAAACTACGTGGATGGAGTCAACCCTTTCTTACTTTAACAAAGTAAAACAAAAAAAAATAGTATTTAGTAACCTGATTATGGCTATGACTAATATCTGCCGGCACGTGGTTTTACGTTTAATAACCTTAAATCAAAGTATTTTTAATTTTTGATTCAGTTATTCATCGTAGTTTCTTTTAAAGAAAATGCCATATTTCCCTAAAACTTATAGCTAAATACCATCGAATTCATTTCCCTCATCTTGCTGCAAGAAAATATAGAATGATGGTAAAAATATTTTTAGCTGTTGTACAGATTCTTAATAAATGAATTTCGGTCTAGTCAGAAAAAAGAAAGGAAGAGAAAGACAGCGTAAAGGAAATGAAAACGTTCCTTTCTATTTCCCCTTATCTCATATCACTTTTCCTTCCGTCAAGCTAATGTCAATTTTTTGATGGCGTGGCGTAAGTATGTAGATGTATATACGAATAAAATATCATGGTTTTAAGAATCAAATACAACCTCGTATTTTTCGTAGCTTAATTTCTTCCCTCCCCTACAGATACCATCCTCTTTTCTCTACGCTCGTCTTTGCTTTATATGTTTTTCCAATGTTCTGTAGGTGGCTCACCTAAGTAAAAGCTGTGACTCTCTCCGTCTTCATTAGTCTGCAGTCCGTAACTATTTTAGTTGTCTTTAGACACGTATGTATGTGTATTACTTGTGGTATGAGTCAAGTATTAATGATAATTTTGACTTGGTTATTTTAGAAAATATATAGTGTATTTTTAGGGGAACCAGGGGTAAGAACAGAGTAGAAATAACTTCTCCAATGATGCACCAGACTGACTTGTTGGAGTACCGCATCCGATACACCAACACACTCCCACTCCCTCTGTTTCAGGTTTAGGCTGTCCCTTCTCCAAGCCATCATCCCACATTTAATGGAATATGACAGGCTCAGGAAGGTACAAATAACAATTTTTCACCATTCCCCCACTTCAACTTTTCTATTTTCTCTGGCGAAAAATTTCTTATTAATATTTCCCAGAAAATGTATGCTTGCTCGAGTATTATACGATAGCATTCCATGTGCATAATCTCTTGACGTTTCTGTTTTTGTTTGTCAATGTCTATAACGAACCTAGCAGTCCAAGTTAATCAGATAGCTTTTTTACCTGCGACTCCATTTTCCCTTCATATTATTCAGCATGTCTCAAAATAGCAAGATTGAAATTTAATAAAGATGAACATCAATCTATGCACTGTATCAGATCTGAATAATGAAAATCTACAACATTCCAGACAAAGGGCTGTGACTAGGACAAAAAATATTGCATCATCAGTCACTACCATACTGAGAGTGTCAAGTTTTCCAATATATGTACTTTGCATGACCGAATTTGTCCATGCACTTATTTTTCTTCATACAACGTTTTTTAGCTTTCACTTTTGTAATAAACAAATGAAAAATGTATTACGTGTCAAAAAACGGGAGGATTAAAAGTCAATGCATAATAGGAGCAATATATGAGCTAGGAAGAGTGTTATTAAGTGACATGGTAAAACTTTCTAGTCAGTAATAGAAGAACAATCCAGAATACTGTCATCACATCACTTACTGTGAGTTACACACATGTTTAGCGCTCAAGCAATATCGCGTTCCTTGGGCTTTATAATGCAGCATGGTGTCCTACTGGTGAATGCTGCATTCGCAAAATTTTGAGACCTCCCTCAAAAATCCATCCATAGTTGGCCAAATCCAATATCAGGATCATATTTTTGTCCATACATCTCTCCCAAATCGATTTCATGTGCGATGATGCTGTTATTCGCAAGACCTGCAGCACTTACATGACATATGTGTAGTCCGTATAGTACATGTTATTATCACTATTAGCCAACAGCTGCTGTACCGTGTACACGTACTCGGAAAACATGATTCTTTGTTTAAAGCATCGAAGCAGAAAAGACCGGAAAGAATTGAACTATATATTATATTTCATGTCATTTCTGATCCTTTTCAGTGTGCCATCGCTTCCATTTAAAGTAGCATGGGACATGGACATATTTGATGCTATAAGACTGTACTTAAAACCATTCTTTACGTATACGTATGTATATCTAACTTTTTATCGCAATGAGTCTTCACAAAACATGCTACCAACACTGAACAAGCGTAAAATATGTTAAGTTCGTGCCATATCGTGGGATCGCATAGTTTAAAAAGGGACACTAGAATGTACTCTCAGTAAATTGGTGTTTTTGATTTTTCATGCATTGCTTGTATGTTTAGTATATTAGTAAACGATGTCAAGAAAATGTCAGACAAGCAACACTGCTAGTAAATTGCGATTTAATAACTATAAGTTTGCCAATACCACTTATATATTCTGTTTCATATATTAGTTCCGCGTATTACCGTTACCTCTTTAGCTAAACAACTTTCTCTCAGATAAGTGAAAGTGATGACACAGTTTAATATATGCTAAACTTTAGCATTCCTTTAAGTGAAAGTGATGACACAGTTTAATATATGCTAAATTTTAGCATTCCTTGCTTTCACTCACACGAGACGCTTGCTTGTTATTATTAGGTGTATGTCATTTTGAATTGAATGCCGTATAATATACTGCTTCATATAATATACACCAACACAATACACAGTGTAGGCATAGATGTATCTCAAAATGTTGTACAAGCATAAGTGTCTACCTCTTAATCTACAAAACTCGTAGTTGTAGTCTCTTAAATAAAAATTTTCTATGAGGAAAATACTGTATTTTATTATGTTTCAGTTATTACGCTGCTTTAACTGACAAATAAACTTAAAACGAGAGCTTATTTGTCAGTCTTGTCACCCTATTGCTAAATTAGAGTCAAGCAATGAAGTAATAAAATCAGAGACGATAACATAACTGTGAGTTTTTGCTTGTAAACTTGTTATCTTCATGTTTTTCTTAATTTAGCACAACATATACAGATTTGCATTTTAATATCTGAATAGATATTTACACAAGTATTTGAGGAGTACCTATGTATGTGTACAATTTAGTCTTGATTTAAAAAACTGCTTATGTCATCATAATTATAAACTACAATGAATTTGTGTATTTTGTCCACTCCTTTAGTTGGTTGCTTTAATATACTCTTAAAGAGAAATGCCACGTACCTCGTAGATAAAGCGACAAAACAATGAGAGCTTCACGCGATCCAGCCAGGTTGATAAATTTTGTAAATTATCATTTGTAACTCTGTAAGGCTGCCTTGTATTTGATGATTTGATGTTATTGAGTGTTTAACTCGTATTTTGTACAAGTTAAATCTGGCAATATCCAACATTGGGGAAAAGCTACAAGAGTGAAATATGACAGGCAATATATATACGTAGTACACAGTACAATGCACATTTACCATTGGGACCAAAAGACACACAAACTTCTCCCGTAGGAATAAGTCATAATGAACATTGACAAGTCGTTATCGACAGTTCATATTCCAAGTTATCTTTATAACGAAAGGTGGTTGAAAGTTCCCTTTTCATTTCACGGAGCGCCCAGATCAGTGAATCACCCTCAGCAGCACTACAATACATGCTGCATCCATTTAGTCAACATCTCTAAATACATGCAACAAATGAAACGACAGAAGCTTATTTTTTCACCGCTTTTTTCCCTTGTAAATTAGAACTAAGGCTTGGTGTACACAAAAAGGTATGAATGTCTCATCATCAGCTTTTTCGATAATGAGAGTTTTTTGTGCAGTAATCAGATATTGTTTGATCAATTCGTGTGTAAAAACGGCTCAAGTTTCCGTTGTGGTATCAAATTTCTGGATGGTAATAAATTACTGGATCTACACGATGCCACATCTACACAATGTGGCTTTTACACTTTTACATCTACACACAACGCATCATAAAAAAGATTGTATTAGGAAGAGTAAGTTACATAGGTAGGTATTTATATCATTGGAAGGAAGCGTGCTAAGATATAAAGTTATCCAGGTACGAAAGATTTTATCATCATGTCTACATATTGTTCTTCCCGTTTTTGATGGGGAAGAGTCATTATTATTATCTTACCATAAATTTATCCACACACTGCATACACGGTAGCAATAGTAGCAATAGGTAACACAGGACTGAGATATCTATGTTGATAAGATTAGGCGAAGATTAGTCATACGGGTTTTGATTCTATAAGACAAACACACAGCACCTTCAGTTTACATTGGTTCATTTTACATGACAAAACTTTTAGCAAGATTAAAATGTACCTAGATTAGGTAGTAACATAAGAGAATGCCGTTTTGAAAATCAATCCCATTTAATTACAAGGGATAATTTCATCTATTTTTACAAGTTTTCCAAAATGTAATATCAGTAACGTATGACGTCAAAAGATTATTCAGTTATCTGATTACTGCTTATACTCACATGATAATTGAATATATGGCATTACGTCATAGAACAATATCCACCAGGAGCTATTCCAAGTTTGACCAATGAAAGTTATACAAATTTTACATTGTAGTGGCAGCAGTTCAACAAAATGGACAACTGAATGAAAGTCATATTTGAATATCACTATACAGTCCATTTGATTTCATTTCCGTACTATACTAAACCCCATTTAATTTCCATTTCTATCTAAACACTCAAGTCCCATGAGAGGTTTGGCTTGACTTCTCATCTAATGCCAAGTGGTGGTGCTCAGTGTAATGGTCGAATGAATGGATGTGCGGTACATTTGTATTTGAATTTGGAATGATGCGATTGTACGAGAAACGTTTCTAGTTAGGTAGATGGTAGATATATGTATATAAATGGAGGCAATGCATACTTTAACATGATATTCCAGACTCTTTATATGGGTATTCAAAGCATGTAAATTGTTTGTACATTGCTAAACTATTATGAAACGTTAATATAAAATGTAAGACTGTACTTTTTGGCCCAAATTTTGGTACCCACTAAACCGTCCTTAACAAAGTAATGGCAAGTAGAAGTGGATTTAAAATGGTAGCATACAATATCTGGTCTATGTGAAAATTACTTTTTGTGTTAGTCTCATAAATGGAGAAAGGCAATTTGCAGCTTACGTTCCTAGTTAATTTCAATATACGGTATTGTAATGCCTCCTGGGAAGATTACCCACACAATGCTTGTCTACAGTGTAATGAGTTTGTCCAAAGAGCGAATCCAGCAAGCTACCATTGTACTTGTACCCACGCAGAAAACCTGATTGAGAATGGTAACGTACTAAAAGAAGGAAGGCTGCTAAAATTTGTATGACTATACGTAAGTCTTCTATACACCTCCTATATACCAAATTCCTTTCTCATAAAATGGCTTTTAGAGTCTTTACATGAAAAAACTGGGACAAATCCATTTAGACAACCATATTGCTAAAGATGCAGCAATAATGAACTAATTTAAGATATACATAGAAGACAAATGCAATGTAATGATTAAAATTTTTAACCAAATTTATTTTAGTAATGGTAGTTCGTAAAATTACTGTTTCATTATATGCGTATGTTAATAATAGCATTAGTAATTGAATATGCTCATACAGACTCATAAATAATTAACTTGATGTAGCTACTTGAAACTCGTTCCAGCAAATTATGAAATGCATTCCTTACAATTTTAGACATAAGAGAATTACTTTTCCTCAGAATACCCTGAAGTCGTTTATTTAAGAATTTAAAAATAAAGCATTCAATAATGCCTTTTGCCTAAACGGAAGCTGTACAGAGAATCCATGCTGTCATTTTGATTTCTTTTAATCACGCATAATTTATATTTATTATATGACATATTTCTTACATCAGTAAGTTCTTTGTATTTCAATGATATCTCTTAAAAATATTCATGTCTCCCTTAACGAATAAAACTTTAAAAAGCCTAAAAGCCTACAGTAAGTAAAACACCTTGCAAAAATGAAATTCGCTTAAAATATATTCTTTGTTATAAAATTTAAGGAGTTAAAAAGGAGTAAGCAATAAGGCATAGGTTTGTGAATTTTCACTGCTTTCTCAGCGGTATAACTATCACTAGCTTTCCCATCATTCTGGTCTTGTCATCCCTGCTGGTGTCAGCACAATTGTTCATGTCAGCAAACATTTCTGGCCTTGCCCAGCTGGATTTTCACTTGTTTTAAAGTATGCAAAGCAACTTTTGTGTTAACAGTATAAGCTTCAGCAAAAAGCAACAACGGTTGTGATGAAGTATATTGTTACTTCATTGCTGTACAACACAAATGTGACTTACATTTAATCTCCGGAAGGAAGGGTACTACCAAAACGATCTTGTACATTGTATAAATATTTCAATGTAGCCGGCTTAAATTCTGCTGCAAACAACTCATAACCTAGTTTAGGTTAATGTACAGCCATGAAATGTGACACATAAACGAAAAACAGCTGCGTCCAAATATATTTTAAAAATTCCAGAAATACTCCTCTGCTTTCTATTAACCCAGTCAGTCACAGCTCCATTCTGAAATGTCTGGTGTCAAATACATGGTAATTCCTTACTAACTTACTATCTGACAGCCCACACGATAATATAGCATCTTGTAAAAGCATGACTTACACAGGAAGTCTTCACTCTAATTTGATAAGAATTTTAAAGCGATTTTCTAAAAATGTTAAGGATTTCAATGAATACATGCATAAAAAAGTTGCATAATGCTTAAGTTAAAACATACATACCAAGCTCTAGTTTGTAGCGACTAAGACCAAAAGGCATTTGTGGAGTTATTTTATAAGACTAGCTAGTTCAGATTTGCTATTATTGTTTTGCTTCAATGTATCGGATAAAGTAGATATTTCACGATTTCGTTTATTATCTTTAGACATTTTCAATAAACCCTTTTCTACGGATTGTTATTTCCCCTAAATCAGCAAAAGATCAAAGAAAATAGAGGGATGTGGGTAAAACGTTTGAGATGACGCTTCAAAGTTTGGTTTTGACATTGTTCTACATGCTAAAACTTTTACAAAAGCCGTGAAAATACGAACAGCGAGAAATTGTATGCTTTCATTTTCTGACGTGGGGGATCTTTAAAACGAAGCAATTACCAGTACAGAAGAGCGTATAATGTACTTTGTGTTGTGTGTGCTCACGTTCTCCGAAAGCCATCTTTTCATGTCTATTCTGAGTATAACAACTAGAAGTGCATGTGTGAAACCAAAACAGCTCTTTTTTACTTTCTCTTTTTGACTTTACAAACGAAGCTTACTTCCTCAAAGGCGAGAGAGATGGTTTAATTTAATATCAAGAACTTAGCCTACGTATGTACATGAGTATTTGCAATACGAACAACAAATCTGTGTAAGTACAATTATTTTTAATACCCCATGCCTAATGAAATGTGAATCCGTTGAGCCACTTCATTTCCTTTCTATGGATAACTCATTCTATGGATTTGACTTTAACTTTGCTTGGAGGCATTCATCAAAGACTCAATAATCTTTGAAACTTCACTCAGTTTCTCATTGCCACGACGTGAAGTTTTGAAGCATTTGAAAACTTAACAACTTCTTACCAGCCACCATGCATCGATAAGTTTCCGAATACCCGCATGAGTATGCATATGCATAAACATATGTAGAGTTAAACATTCCGTCACATGGTATAGAATGAAATCATATGAATAACTATTGATGTATTATAAAAGCTTGCAATCCTAATTCCAGAAACAATTTACAAGAAGCGGTTGGACTTAATTACAAAATCTCATTTTACGTAACGTATGATGTGCATTTCCACACAATATTGTGCAAACCAAGCTTTGCAATCCTTCATTTCTAAAATATCTCTATGAACTTTGCCGGTAAAATACCATGGACTCTACGAGCAATGAGACTCCCAAAACCGAACGCATGTGCGTTAAGCAGCCTAAACAATGGTAAACTTTGTCTCAAAATTTCCATTAGCATGTGTGTAAACAAACACACTTAATTTGTTGAGCTTCAATGTAAGCCTAAAATACATGAAAATGAAGGGCTTTGTCTAGCTTAATAAACAAGATAGCTCTGCTTTCAAACAAAAAGAAGATTTGCAACTTTTCTTGGAACTCTATAGGAGTGGCACAAAAGGATTTCTATTTTCCATCATTACTTACTTCTGACTATGCAAGATATCATCGTTGCATTGTCACTGTGCAATATTGTTCACTATGTAGAATACTGTTTCCTCTAAGTCTATCCGATGATAGAGAGATAAGATGATACAAGCGAGAAAGCCAAACTCTTGAGTTGATGATTTCTGTGTGAAGACATATTATTTTCATCTTCATTCTCTTCATAATCATTTCAAAAGACAAAGAAAAGCAGCACTTCTTGTCCGTAGTCATCAGCATTCATTGGAGTACGCTTTACGCTCAAGTGCAATCTTAATGTCTTCGTTTTTTCATGCAAAATGTACTACATATAAACGAATGCGAGTCTAACCCTACGCCTACCCTCAGGAAAGCTGTGATTTGTGATAGGCTTGTTGTATATGCATTGCTACGCTTTCACGTAAGAAATACAAAGCATTCGCCTGTTTTCAAATTACTATTACTTTAATAATAGATATATATGCTTTTGTTGTCAATCCATCATTCATTCACGCTCCGAGAAAACTGCAGAAAGGACTGAGAAATGAGCCGAAGTGATCTAAGGCAGAGTTTGGAACAGCGAGCTTATGATATCTTGTGAGCAGCTATTGCGTTTCGTGCCTCTATTAAGAAATTTTGGCATTGTTCCACAATCTCTGGCCTTCTTGAACGTAGCATGAAACAAATGAAAATTAATATTTTCCTTTGTTTTTGTTTCTGCCTAGTGATGTTTCATTTATGTAAGATGTCGAAGTTGGCCTTGCCATGGCTGTTTTGTTTCTTTTATAATGTATACCTAGTTGAGAAAAGTACTTCAAAATTATTCAACAAGAACTCACACAAATGCCAATTCTTGTCGCTTTCCAAAGACCAAATTTTCAAAAAGCATGTGTTCTTGAAATTCTACTTCTCATGTACGTATATGTACACGTGTCAGATATCATAAAATGTTCTGAAAGAATCATTACTTTGTATTAGATCGAGATACCTTTATCCCATGGGAAATTTCGATATCATCTTTATTTTCTTAACTAACTTCGTAATTTGCCTCAGTAGTGAAAGTCTCGCTAAAGAAAGTATAGTGTATTCTGTTGTAACAATTGCTGAGCTAAAACTTTCTCCAACGTAGTAACACCAACACCAAAGTCAATTTCTCAATTACGAGCCATGCATCACTGTCAGTCTTCTTTACGGCCCGTGACATCTCACATAAATACTATAAAAACCATTACATTTGCTGCCTAAATTCAGTTGTGCAGGATGCTCAACTTCTAGCCACAGTTATTCCATCACCTGTTAATTTGTAAGTTGGAGCAGGTATCCCCTGGTATTTCGTACCATTCTTTGTGTCTATTAACTGTGAAATTGACGTGCTTTTCAGACCTTACCGCAAATCAAAAACATTGGCATTCGTAATAATCTAGCCCTGAAGAAGACGAATGTGCGTATCGCCCCAAACAGTTTGGTTGAAAAAATGATGTCTTTTAATCACCAACCGAATCTAATTCAAACGTTTTTGCGTATTCAGAATCATTTTAGTGTATTTCTTACCTTAGAAGGGTCGGTTGAAACTTCTTGATGGTTTTAGGGCAGTTAGTCTTCGAAACCTAAAAAACGACAAAGCAAAACATTTAGTTTGTTTCCTCAATCCCAAAAGCCAATAAACTAGAAAATGTCTACTTAAGCCCATTAGTGATGACAAACGACTATTTTACTTAAAATGGCTATTTAATTTTCCTTCTTATATGAAACACCACAACTCCAGAATTCACACGCTCCAAAATTAAAACTGTGTAATATTTTCACTTACACCTGCGAAAGACTAAAAACATGTTATGGCTCACTACAAAGAATATTTAAGGGTAAAATTTTAGAGTTGGAGGGAGAAACTTAAGACTATTTAATGCTCTTTCAGCAACTCTTCTAATTGCTTTGTGTAGAATCCTCATTTCTGATCCATTAAAATTAACGCTTGCAACAGAGTTGATAAGGAGGGCATTAAAATCATAGGGTAACTAATGCTTAAGTTTGCTGTTTAGAGGATTTACAATATTCTAAAATACATATATAATGCTTTCATTTCCCAGCTTCACTTGTATGTATATACACACATGCAAGTTGTTCTTTTGCCCACTTCACCGCATTTTCATTTTATATTTTCCCTGTAGTCTATTAAGCTTAGAGTTTCCATTTTGAATATTTTTCCAGCTTTATTGAAGATCCTAATGTGATGTCTGATGTATGTACCATATAAGAAACAATGTGTTGTTTCACGAAATGCACTGTATTTTGAGCCTACATACCACCTACACAACACCAGCCAAAATATCACAATGCAAGTATAACTGTTCTGAAGGTAATCCAACTTGCGGCAACATCCGTTTTCAAAAACATAGCATTAGGTTTACCTTAGAAGACGATAACGAGCATGAAATATAATCTAGAAATTGAACAGTGTCGCGTCGCTCCCCTTTTCTCCTCTTTGGAAAAATCTGTGGAATGCTACAACAGCACTTTTTCTCAGGGCGATATCTTTTAAAGGCAGTATATTATTGTAATATGCAAGTCAGCTATGCACGTTGGGGGAAGAAATGAGGTAGGACTGTAATAAGACGAGAAAACAAGTATTTCCAGGGAAAAGAGTTAAAGACCTAGAAAAATGACTCAAGAAATGGGGATTTGAGCCCATGTTCCATCTCTCAACTTTAGATTAACAAAATTTATAAAACAGATGAATCTACAATGAAGCAACCTATTTCTCTGCCTCTGGATTATGTTCCAAGGAGTAGTAAGCTTATGTATGTTGAATGCAAACGTGCATAAAGATAAATGAATGCATTTTATTATAATAAGTATTAAAAGAGTGGTGGAAGAAGAAGGGGAGAGAGAATCCCCAAAAATTCTTAATGCAGAAAGGAGCTAGTTTTTGTCTTTAACCATAAAGCATTTTTTCTTTATAAACGTGCATGAATTCAAGTTATCCATATATGGGGAGAGGAGAAAGTTTATAGTATTTTTAGACAAAATACGTACACAACAAACACGTAATATTAAGATCTGCTCATATTTCCTTCCGTACTTTTACTACTACTTCCTCATTCACCTAACAATTGCAGAGTAGCGTGAAACTAGAATACAAAATCATTCATAGAAATTGCACTCGCTTATGTTCGAAGCGAGTTCCGTACAAGTTGGATACGAAAAAGCAATGCAAAGCAGACATCATGATGCAAAATAAAATGTTTAAGTCAGCAAACGAGGATGTGAAATGTCAGCAATGCCTGCATAAAGTTTTGGTAGTAAATATGTACACAAAAAAACACGTAATAATAAGATCTGCTCATATTTCCTTCCGTACTTTCACTACTACTTCCTCATTCACCTAACAATTGTAGAGTAGCGTGAAACTAGAATACAAAATCATGCATAGAAAATGCACTCGCTTATGTTCGAAACGAGTTCCGTACAAGTTGGATACGAAAAAGCAAAGCAAAGCAGACATCATGATGCAAAATAAAATGTTTAAGTCAGCAAACGAGGATGTGAAATGTCAGCAATGCCTGCATAAAGTTTATGTAGTGCATAAAGCTGAAGCCATGCCGCAACAACCTTAGCTTAGCATTAAGATCATCTGTTATCTTTTTCCAGGTTATTATCATAATTTTTTGCTTTCTGGTTTTATAAATTCCCCATGTGTTCATGGTACATCAGCCATAATAATGCATGAGAAATGTGGATGTAATGTGCTTGAAAGATGTCTACTTTCTCACGTGCTTTCCTCCTTGTTGCTACCAAAAAAATTTGGGTTCTATATTTGGATTAGGATACAACAGTGACATTTGCTTGGTTTACGCATTTTATCCAATGAGTTTAAATAAACAGTTACTTTTAAATCATAGGTAACGTAAGTGTTTACTTATTATATATTCTCAAGTTAAAAACATGATGAATTCCCAATCAACCACGCTTCTTATAGCTACAATAAAAATTCCCAGAAATCAATATAAGCTTGCGTTTCTTGTTAATCCGCAGTTTGCTGCTTAAATTCTTGGTGTATAAGGTGTATTCTTATCTTTATCAAGATTACGTATGTATATATATTTCCTAAGCAGGACTTCCTTTTTCGTGTTACGTTTCCCATCATTAGATCCCATTTGGTGTAGTCTTACTACCACAGAAGATTGAATTTTCTCATGAAATGGTGTATATTTTACTCTTACGTATAAATATACGCAAAGCTAGGCACAGACTTTGAGCTCATTTCCCCTTTGTTTGAGACTCACCACTCATCGTTTACCTCTTCTT
>JAHZNG010005245.1:0-10559 GCA_027744375.1 Orchesellides sinensis | reverse complement strand
ACTAGCAAAAGATGTGTGGAAAGTCGGCACATTCATGTAAGTCGGCGTGTGGTCTACAGATATTTAATAGTGAAACTTAGGCTGAGAGAGTTGCCCCTATCACGAACAATACGAGAGAGCCTCCAGCTGGGAATGTCACTTAAATTTTCACAAGCCTGTCTGTCTAACCACGTCTTGAATTTGTTGTTACACATAATATTATATGGAACAATTTGCAAGCTTATGTTGTACTTATATGAAGTTCTCGTGATGTGTTAAAAAACCACAAGAAAAGTAATGCAACATAACTGTCACATTACTCAGAAACTTCACAGCTCATTTCTAATGCACATCTTATTATGTTACGTGTTCATCTCGTGTGAGAGATTCTTTGCGAAAAATGTGTATATATTAAAGAGAAGATAAATGATTGTTTACGGTTTACGTTTCTCATACCAGGTTGCTTAGGACATACTTTCGTACTTTGCAGCTTCCGAAATGAAACTTAAGTATGCTTGTAGAGATTGAGGGATTTTTCATGAAACTGATCGTTTGTACACAAGACTCTGCATGCAAAAATGGACAGCATAGGTATAAAACCTTAGTCTCAAATATAGAGAGCATTTTATAAGATTTTACTACAAACAAACTAAAAGTTACGAGCTGTTAACATGTCCCATGGTAATGGAATGAATGATTTTAAAATGTAAAACACGTGCTTACCTTCCTGTAAGCTGCTCTGTTTTGCAACCCAGTATTATCTGCATTAGAATGCTACAGCAAGAATTTTCCCTTTTGAGTAGCTACAGAACGACAGAGAATCAGAAGATTACAAGATTGTGTTTATATTTTACAGCATTTATTTGTGGCTCTCTTTCTGTTTATATTTGGTAGCAGGTCTGTCTTCATATTGGTATGTGTAAAAAGTCAGGTAGAAGGAAGCAGCAATGGTTTAAATTGGTTCAGAAAGATTTAACAACAGTTCTAGTCATTCATCGTTAGGAAATCTCGGATTCCTTTTTAACAGTTTGGTTTGCAGTGATTAGAATGCTGCCTATAACTTCTTCAAGTTAACCACGTTTAACATTTAGAATTAATATTTCCAGCTTATGCTTGTTGGAAGATATTCTGAATATGAATAATATCACGAATTTGTGTGGTATTTGTCATGTCAAACCTTGGTTACAGAAAGCATTAGGTTATTAGGTATAATTGCATAAACCATCAATAATTCTTGTGATGCAAAAAATCCCAGCTTAATTTACCCTAGAATAACTGCGCACATGATAAGGTTCAAACAGGTGGTGGAATTTGTATCTGGTCAGTCAGCTTTCCATTCGAATTAGCCAGTCATTCGGATGCTATCCATGTAGCCTGCGTTTCTATGTCATGACTCCGAGGTGAACATTTCGGATTCATGAGACTGAACATCGTACAAGACCATAGTTCTGCCAGCAATAGTGTATTTTCAGGATCATCAACTTAACATTTAATAGCATCTGTAATCAGTTGTATGGCATGAGGTCTAGTCGGGGGATTTCTCTCACGTCCTTTTCCCGTCGCGAAGTACGCTTATTCTATTACTCTGAAGTTGGATTGAATAAGGAACCATTTTCTTTCTTGGTCTTGCCACGTGTACGCCGTGGGATGTGATCTGGATGTTGAAAAGAAGAAATATGGGATTTCTCAAAGAAACCAAAGGACCAGTTTCACAGACCTAGTTTACACGCTATAAAAGCATGATGATGTTGCCTTCTTATTGCATTACCAATGCTGGTGTTTCCATTGGTTCCATACACATTTGTCTGTGTTAAGAAATGCGTTATAAAACCTTGATTCTCAAATCCTTTCATTACTTTATTCTACCCGTATAACGCATTTCTGTGTAGGTAAAGAAAGCATAAATCGGTTTTACTTTCACCAGCACAAACCTGACATACCTTTATGTTTCCTATTGTCAATGCAATGTTCCTGTTTTATTGCCTTGTTTTGCATGCAGGCAACGCCCGCAATAGGAAATCATCTTGCGCGCATGCATATTAGCATTTGATGGTATATTTTTGTACCAAGCTTTGAAGACAAAAATGGACATCTTCTACGTAGATCCATCCACGCTGTTGAGGGACTACACATGCTATGCATTAATTGGAACCGGAGTTTCTGATACCATGATAGCAATAAAATTTCAATTCAATTCCATGACTGTAGGTTGCCTTGTATGAATAACAAATGTTGAAAATTCATAGAAGGAATTGTTGAATCTAGTGTAATGTCTAGTATAAATATATGGATACTACATAGATCAATATTCTTTTTTTAGATATACCTTTTTCCAGCAAATTATATGGCTAAAGTTTTACATGCTTATATGCATAGCCATTCAAGCTCAACCTCATAAATTTTTCTTACTGATGCATGCTTGTATTGTTAGTAGAAGCAAGAGGGAGAGAAAGCATAATCCATACTGAAATTCCCCTTATTGTTTTGAATTTTGCAGGTGAGACCAGATGGAAGTTGTTCGCGCACGGCTGTGGCAGCGGAGCGGCCTCCGTCATTTATATGGGTCCAACAACCCTCTACTCCAAAATGGTGTTGTCATTACGCCAAGTTTCCCAAGAACGCCAAGTAAGTTGATGATTGCATGTATCATATTAATCATAGTGCTTACGTACTTATAATATATATATATTCATATTTATGTACTTACAAACTGAAAAGTGCATGCACAACGGAGTTTAATAAAGGAAATTTACATTTTACTTCTATGAGTTCCATATTTAGTTCTCCGATTTCTACAAAATTGCATGCAGCTGACACGAAAGAAAGCAAGAGCACACACACGGTTTTGTTTCAGGAAACTTGACAAACTACAAAAGTACATATAATCAAAGTCAGTCGTTTTTCAACTAAACAAATAAGCTTTAGTTCTGTGCTCGTGGAATGCTTGTACAACTGACATTTGGTACTTTGAGATGTAATATGTGTATATACGATCAGTAGGTCGCAGAACCTGATGGCTAAAATAATGGGGAAAGTACGAACAAGTGGAAAATGAATGACTAGAAATCTCAGTGTGAAATTCTAGACATCATTAAGTAAGAAATAACATAAACTGTCTTGAGGAATAGAAAGTAAGCTTAATACATGCCTTTTGTATATATTTATTGGACAGAATTTTTAGGAATAAATGTAATCAAGCTGACTTGTTATACTTTTAAATTGCAAAGCAGTACATGTATAAAGAGGCACCCCACACGTCAAACTCATAATATTAAGTAGGATGCTTTATTAAGAAGGATTTGGGAGATGTGGAGAAAGGAGGTGAAAACAAGGAGAAAATCAAGAGTTTTGAACTGTCATTCAAAGTATAGAATTTTAAGAATCATTTGTCTTTATGAACTAAAGGAGGTTTTAGTTGTTACGAATTCCGACATCATGTCAGACAGCTTATAAAATACACTTCTCTTTTCGTTAAGGAAACAGTAAAGTAAATGAGCAAAAAGGGAAAAAACTTTGAGCTGTGATGAAAGCCAAGTGCAGTTTTTATAAGCAACGCCCCATCGTGGATTTAATAGTGACAGGCTGATGAAAAACTGTTAAATAATTCACACTGTAATTACTTGCGTAGCTTATATGAATTCTCTCGAATAAACTATACCTTGTTTACGTATATCTTTGTGTAGCTTAATGAACACAAGGGGAAAATGTTACAGTCGGCGTTTGGAAGTTTTAGGTTGACTAGAGAAATCGGAGACTATTGATTTAGAAAGTTAAGAAAGACACGTTGGGAGAACTCGTTTTCTTACACATTTTCCAGATAATTGAGTGCTTGCAAAGAGAAAATGAGTGTTTTCGATATTTCCCCTGTTGTAAGTATTGTGTAATGTACACAAAAGTGAAAAAGTATAGTTCATACATTCTTTTTTAGCTTGGGGGATTGTATACTACATGATACCGTATAATGTACACTCATAATTTTTCCTATAAAGATAGATAATGTTTGTTCACTTGGCTCTCAAAAAAGCGAAGATTCTCTGCTTAAGAAGCACTTCTGTACGTGAAAAAGCTTTTCACTAAATCTTTTTCTGTGGGTAAAGCAATCTTTATCATATTTAACACTCAGTGGGGTATCTGTGTCATAAATGTCCTAAAGCAAATTGCTGTGCACTTCCTATTCTGGTTTAGTTCGTTTTGTAGACGCTTAGTTTTTGTCTTTATTTCAAGCGTTTTATCTGCCAAAATTCTGAAAACCCCATCGTTGTCCATCGTATTTGTTGTTTTGGGGGGTTTGTTTATCTAAGAGATGGTGGGACATCCATTACGGAAGTTGCTCACAACGGAAGTGCTGCTCGTAGGGTTGGCGCTGTGAACTCTCTTGATTTTCAAATGCTTGAGCTGCATCTACACCACATTTTGGAGACTATATGTTACGCGTATGCAGTTAGGTCTCTTCAGTTGAGTAGAACAAAGGACGAGGATTGCCGAATCTAAGTCGGAATACAGGAACGAAATGAGGAGAAAGAAGTGGTTGTCCACATTGGCGTCTAGAGTACGCTCCCAGTCTTTTCTTCACCAGCTAGCTTCAAACTCTGGGCTGCTGCTTACATGCAAACAAACTGTGTTTCTATGAGTGGAGCCAACGATCCGTCGGGAATAGAGAGATTATAATGATGATCCTCAATAAAATTTTGATAGTGAATGCTTAAGTTTGGTACTCAGAGAATAGAACGAGCTAATACACGTTGGGCGACTGGTAGTTGCTTCAATATTAAAATCAGAGCTTGTACGAAAAGATTTCAAATCTAGAGTCATTCCCGGAGGCTGGGCAGTTTTACCAAGTCATTGTAAAATGTCTTTCATTATAAACCAAGTACACATTACAAGGTTATGTTGGTTGAAAGACGATGCTACAGGCATAGTAAGATTTATCATAAAGTGGCAAAGTTGTCTAGCATTCCTAAAAATGGAATAGTAAATACGATTTGCATGTCAAAAGTGACAATATCGTATGATCACAAATTTTTAGGAAAAGCGCCCTGGCATCGTGGTTTATAAATAAAACACATAAAATGAAAATACAATTTGATTTTTGATTACTTTTTTTGGCTATTGCATATTGAGTATCTCTGCATAGTTCCTATTTTCACCAGACAAAATAATGGGAGTATTAGAGAACATTTTTTCTATACAATGTTGCTCTCCATTTTGGTATTGTCCGGTGGAACCGTAATTTCGCCATGATGTTACTAGTTTCATACGGCTCTTGGGAACTGAGAGTACTGTACAGTGTTGCCTTGTGTACTTTTGTATCTTATTGGAGTATTTACCTTTCTCTTGTACATGAAGAGGAGACAGGAGAGATACATATCGAGAAATGGAAGATTTTTACCCAAAAGCCGAGCATAATATGCCCATCACAACGGCCTACAGCCCACTTCTATTTTGTAAGCGTGTCTACAACGGTTTACCGCCGCTACATACAATACAAAAGACATTTGTATTTAAGCACTTTCACTTTCTTTCTCGCACTTTGGCTTCCTTCCCATTGTTCTCCAGTCCCTTCACAGTACATGGTTTCGGAGATAGAGTGTAATATGGTTATAAGCGTAATAATAACAATCATGATAGCAATACTGTTCCATAAGTATTTCGATGCATGTTATGCTTCGTGAACAACATACGTAACTTACATGTACATCCATGCTCATATACCCTACCTCGTACAATGAGATCTTTAGCAATAAAAATGTTAACCACGGGTCTTACGTTTTCCCAATTTATGGCAGTTTCAGTACTCACATCTAGATATAATACAATAAAATAAAGCTGAATCTTTGAGTGTCTACATTTGGCAGAATTGTTCACAGGTGTGGATTATAGTGTAAATCTAGGGAACTGGATTGTAACCCAAAAGTCAGTATGATTTTGGCTCTACCTACAGAGATGCTCTGTATTGAATTGACAAGGCGTGAGAAATAACAGTCACCATCGGTTTTCGTTCTATCATTATTGTACGCACATACTTTAAGTACGAGTACGGAGTACATACAAACATACCTACTTTGATTGCATTTTGAATTCATCATCAATTGCATTCAGCTATGTTGTCAGGGACTCAAAGTTGAATATGATTACAAGATGGAAAATGCAACACAAAATAGTGATCATTACCGCAGTGTATGGCTCACCGTATTTGGTAAAGCAACACAATGCTTTGATGATATAATTGCTTTGCGTTTTCTTGCATGCCTACTAAGAATTGTTCAAAGTCAATTTTTTCTTTTAATTGGACGTATTCTGTCGCTCGTTCTCAAAACTAATCGTTTCTACTTAAAAATGGTAACAATTTTAGAAATAGTAGGTTATCCTTAAATTCTTTGAGAAATACTACCATAAGGAAATCGATTGTATTATTCTATGCTTCCACAAAGTTATCTTCATAGTGTTTCTCATGAAGCCCATTGGGTTGAAAATGCGCAAACCGCCAGTCGTAGAATCAAATTTAGAATCTTCATTGTTCGTATATATGATCATCAGGACTTATTTACACTGTGTTTATTTACTATCCTCAAGTGCACGAGCTTACACTTGAGAATGGTGTACGAGATGTATTTAAGTACATACTATGAATTGAAATGGTAGACGATAGAATGAAACAATTTCCCGAAGCTGTTGCTCCTTTTCTCTCCATAACCAATAATCACACTTACTATGAATAGTGGTCGGTACTTGAAGTAAAATGAATTGCACGACAAGCATTGTTGGAGAAAGGCATGTAGCTTTTACTTGTAGAATTGAATTCAATGTCTTATTATATCTACACAGGAAAGAAAAGTTTTGTCAAAATGTACGCTGTTGGCTTGACTAGAAGTTGCCAAAAATATATCGATAATAGTATAGTCGGGGTGCTTTTGTAGCTATGCAATGTAGAAAAAGGTATATAATATGTGATAACTACGTAATGCATACGCGATGTATGCTTCCTGCACGGTTTCTTGTAGAATCACGAATCGATCGTGGAAACTGTTTCCCAGTTCGTTCCCTTTTGCATTTGCTTTGGGTTCTGGTTCTTGTGATGGTGAAAGCCATGGAAAGCCAGTAGTGTCTACATTAGACAATATTATTCTCTGAGTTACATTCATACGTTTTAGTTACATTCATTTATACGTACATAATATTATTGCATATATGACGTTTATACAGGGCCCGATCGTACATTTTTATATATAAATCCATGTTTGGCACGGTTCGCTTCCTCTTTTCTCTAACTTTCTACACTTCTTTTCATGTTATGCTTCGTTCTGGTTGTAAAAACTGGTACTTGTGATATTGCTCCTGTCTCTGACTACGCTTATTTCTTACATACTTGATACCACAAACTGTGTGTGCCATCGTGATTACGATGCTTTGTAATGTTGTTGCCTTAAAGGAAAAGTTAAAGCTCTTTCTTGGCTTAACCCTACGGAGACTTGTAAATAAATATGTAGACAACTCTTGCTACTGTTAGCAGCTTTCCTACTTTACATTTCAAATTTTATATAATATACATGCCTTTCCATTTTTCTGAAGTTAGTACGCACCAAGGAAATACTATGTAACGTTATTTGGGAAAAATGGGATGCAAAAATGTGCTTCGCTTAAAGGCTGATGACTTTCCCTTTCCTGAGCACTTTTTAGTAGTCGAAAATATGCAAAACATTAGTGAAAATAATGATGTGCGTTGTATAGTGAAAGCAGAAAGAAGCTTGGTATTTATTTAAAGACATTCAGTCTATTCTATGATGTCATCATTGTAAGCTTCTACGTTTTCTATAATGAGATATCTGGTAAATAAACAGGCACTCATCTACAGATAAACCTGATGCATACCTATACATATTTATTTCAATTGTGTATATATTTGTTTAAAACAGAATAAAGCCTTGAGCAAACTTGTAATATGTATATTTTAATATTGCAAATGATTCGTTCATTCGTAGTCGTCTGGAATGTAACTCAATTGGTTGAAAAATGTAATTCAAAAGCTATTGTTAAATTTTCAATATTCATTTCAATGATACTTTCCCTAAATATTGTTCAAATTCACAAATATTCCATGCCTCGCAGTTTGACATCTGGACTATCGGAAATTTGTTCAAAGTTTTTGGTATTTTCCTGAGAAAGGAATTGTATATAATTTTTGATCCCATGAATTTTAACAATAAAAAGTAGAAAGAAGAATACTTTCATAAATTGCATTTTAAGCAGCATGTTACGTTGGCTTCAACATTACATATTTAGAAGCTAAAACTATTATTAGTTTGTATTTTATTTTTACAAAGAATCCATTTCCGATGCCGAAATGTATAAAATTTAAGTTGTATAGTTCAGATTGAATGCATCGCCTTATTTAATAATTTTCAAGCGCTTAAGCATCCATGTGAAACTTGAGGTAATTGCTCTATCAATTATCAAAAGGAAAGCAACTACCTTGCCGTTGCCGTAATATTTTAGAGATTGTTAGTTTCTGTAAATTAATTCACTTGAATAATAAAATTCGTGGTTGTAAACTATACGCACCATTGTAACAAATTTACCCCTCTTGTTTTCACCAAAGTGGGCATCTACAAGCCTCTCACTTCATATTGACGGCAGCATGCATAATACATCAAGCTATCGATGTGAACAGTCAGATGATAAATTATTATTGCTTTAAAAGACGCGATAGTCGGGTTGGTTACTGATGTATCTGATTTTCCATGATCCTTCCTAAAAGTGCGTCTGTATTTACGTAAACGAACTTCTAAAAGCTAACGTAATATTGTGGTAAATGTATAGATGCAAGTTTTTTATGCATGCTATCCCAAACTCATAATTTTGGGTGGAGTTCCGTTCCTTCCGTGAGGAAATGAGATTTTGCTAGTGTTAAGCTCTTGGAGGCTTGTCTAACTTTCTGCTTTCAGCTCTGTAACTAGACAAGTAAATGGTGACAGTTTTGTCAGGAAATCAGTTGAGACTTTCACTCACCCTTTCATTTTTTGCATACATACACCATTATGGAAGAAGCAACTACAGCATTAGGCCTAATTGCTATGTTCTCAAGTAATGCGACATCTTCTTATATGTATGCTTACATGTAATGTCTTTACTCATCGAGTTCTTCTACCTGATGTCCTAGTTAAAATAAGCTTTTAGAGATGAATGAATACTTTGCCATGTGTTTCAGTTTCAGCAAACCTTTCACTACGTTATTTTTGGAGAGAACAGTTTATGCGACTTTAAGAGTTGCTCTTTTGAGCGTACTCATGTCATATATGTTTTGCGTGTGCTGAGTGAAAGCTGGGCCTTCTTGTAGCAAATCCAAAATGGGTTTTCTTTTAATGCCTTTATGTTTCCCTCTAGCATTCGACAGATCTGTATCACGAAATGGAGATTATTGTTTTGTTTTGGCATCATCCGTTGTTACATACCTTATATATATACCCCTTTTCATGGATGTAGTCCGTTTTTCGTTACCTACTGTTTCTGATCTGGAAGGGATTCAGAAAAAAAATTTGCTCGACGTATAGATCAAGTCCGCCATTTAAGTTATGTTGTTCGACATATCGTGTTGGTTTTAGAACGTTCAACGTACACAATTTAAGCAAAATATTTGAAAAAGGGTGCGATTCGAAGGACGTTGCGAGTAGAAGACAAAAGATCTACTTGCTCTTCATGATATGTACCAATGTGTTGCTGAGCTTATGTATCTTACTCTATAAGAACGTGTAATACAGCAAACAATAATGTTTTCCTCTATTTCCGTTTCACGGCACTTTGTGTTTCAGGCTGACTATTAAAACCTTTGTACCACTTTGAGATGTTTTATTTCCTCTGATGAAGCAGTCAGTTGGTTCGTGCTTGCTACTGACCAGTTGCAAGTGCAATTAAACATAGATACAGCTAGATTCTTTTGGAGAAGGAAATGTCTTTCAAGTATTCAAGGAAGAAAGAGTGTGTATTCCCTCATCGTTACATATATATTATTCAACAAAATGAGCTGATATTACAAACTCATTCGAAGTATTTGTTCGCTAATGCCAGCACCATGTTTTGCCTGCACAACTTTTTCTTGACGTGCATCACGCTGCTGTAGGGCTACTCTGTATTTTGGCAGAAAGGTTGTCGGTAATTTTGACAAATAGAGGAAAAAAGTATAATATGAGATGATGGCGCCATGGAGGGAAGTAAGTAAGATAATAATAAAATGCTTTAAGTACCTGTATGATAAGCAGCTACTTCACTGTATATATACCCATAGTATCCTCCACTTTCTTTTGTTTTGTGTTTGCTTTGATGAGGAAAAAGGTTGGCTCAAAGAAGACAATCAAATTAGCTTGGCGTAAATTCTAAAGCGCTAATAAGATGGTCTTTTGTGGGCTCACTGTGCAGAGAAGTGCAGTATATATGAGTTAGTAGAGTATAAGAGTTACAAGAGCTTGAATGCTCGCGTAATACACACAAGCCAATATGTTTTCGTAGGACGAATAAGACGTGAAGAATGTTGTTTGTAGCTTGACTAGTGAAAGCAAAAGAGGAATGCCAAACTATCAGATATGGTA
>JAHZNG010005244.1:0-11063 GCA_027744375.1 Orchesellides sinensis | reverse complement strand
ATGATGCGCATGCTCCAGATCTGTCATGACACGATGAAATCTCTCTTTTCTAACAACAAGTCCACCGTTATTATCTGTTGTGTCCCTATTAGAAGGATGAGTCCAAACTTGGGTAAAATTAAGGTACGGATTTTGTCTACAAGACTGTTCTGCCGGACCTTCACAGTCCATAATTTCCCATTCTGGAGGCACAAAAATTCCACGGCTTGGATGTGCAAAGCCTTGCTTTTTTCTTTTGGGCATTTTACGCTGAATATACAAAAAATACAAAGTCAAGTATTAGATTCCCCTTTGCAGGAAATACAGAACATAGAAATTTCGAAAACGCCCAGCTTACCCTTTTAGAAGGCTTGTTCTCCCGTTCATAGTTGACAACATCTGCTGCAAATGTCACCCGCTTGGAACTTGGTGTCGTGTTGGGACGATCATCTTCCCTATTGAAGGCCACAGCTATATTTGTGTCGCTCCGACTGCTTTCCCGACTATGTACTAATTTTGCTGTACCGGGCCTTCTATGTATTGGCTTTGAATTCGAAGGAAAAACTTTTGTTCGTGTCAAGGCCCGTGGGGTCAACCCATTCCCTGGCATACCCGTCAAAGGTCTACTGATGTTATGTCTTTCAATGAACTTTCTCGTATTAGAGAACGGGGCACTGAGGGGCCTTGGTCGAGGTGATGAGCCAAAGAACAAGTAGCCATCTACATTCTCAACCTTATTTTCATTTGCAGGAGAAGGGAACCGCTTTAATGGAACCCTATCCCCAACATTATTATTACGATCCATTTTTGCTCTGGAATACGCTGCCGCATGATTCAACGCATCTTCTATTGTGGCATGCTCGAAATCCCGTCGCGTTAACGTTTCCACACTATCCAAGAAATTGGCAGAGATATCGTGCTTGTTAAAGTAGGCAGCGTCCAACTTTTGAGCGTCTAAAATTTCAATCTGGTCATGGATAAGAGGTTTGGGCTGGAGGATAAAGCAAGAGTTGGAGGTATTGCAGCCGACATCATTTTGTTGGTTGAAACCACTCGAACTACTTGGTGTTGCTGGTTTTTTATTTGAACTGACTTTTGATTTATGATTTCTTGAAACTTTTGAAACTGATGCTGGAAGCATCGTTCACGTGCTAATTTTGGTATAGCTTTATTTTCAAATACTCATGACATTACGAATTAATGTGCATTAATCACGCTCCCTATTAATCTAACCCGTATTGACTTAAAACAATAAAAATGACAAATGGGTAATTTTAAATACAAGTTATTTTCTATAGTTTTTTCACATCAGAAATGACCAGCACTAATTCTTATTGTATGTATCTATGGGAGAACATGAACAGATAAGTAGAGTGGTCTTATCATAGTTATAGTCAAAGCATGGGCTTGGCATTGGCATCATGAAGTAATGAACAAAGGACTGATAAGCAAATGAGGCATAGGCATACCAAGCCAAATAGGCATTGCAAGACATCTAACGTGTAAACGTCAATACCATAAGGAAATATAGGCGGCGGGAAGATATCAGGTTTAAAAGGATATCTCTATTGCTGTTGTTGTTGTAGGTGCATTTAAAAATTGTACATGTGTAGAGATCTGAGCACGTTGTTTTTGTAACGGATCAGTAAATTTGTAATTAATTTAATTAGTGAATATGTGAAGTTTCACAGTTGGTATGAAATTATCTAAATAGAATTCAGGTAGAGTTTAGTTGGAGTGAAGTGTGTTAAGATGGGGAAACCTGGGTTAAGTAAATCTAACGGGGTTGACCCATCCCTTTTGAAAGTACCTCAGTTTTGTTGTGACTTTGAAGGATGCCGGAAGTATTTTAGCAAATTGAGTAAACTCAAGTATCATCAAAATATTCATTTAGCTGAGGTATTTTGTATATTTCCTCGTAATAATTTAATGCATACATGTTCAGTGTTTGTAATCATGAATAAATCATAACTGGATGGGCGATATATAATTAACGTTACTTGTCAATTTCAGAAACCGTACAAATGTGAATATGAAGGATGTACCTCGGCGTACTCTCGTCCCAATCATTTAAAAAGGCATGTGGAGTCGATTCATGAATCTCGCCCGGCGACACCTAAAGAACACAGGTTTGGAGAAGCATGTCACAGAGATATGCTGTTCTTTACGGTTAAGGTAACGCCTGATTTAACAACGGGGAGTTTATTAATGTTATTTTAATTTGCAGGTGTGAGCATGAAGGGTGTGGAGCGGCGTTTGACTCTGGAAGCAGTCTTTATTATCACCAAAAGAGAAAACATAGTGTTCAACTGCTGCAGTGCTCCTTCTGTGATAAAAAGTTTAGCAAGAAATGGATGTTCAAGGAGCACGAAGCAAGTCATACGGGTTTCAAACCGTTTATGTAAGTTAAATACTGTTTTTATGCTTAAATTTTATACATAATCAATTTTGAATAACCAAGAGAACTTTAGGTGTGATGCTGAGTCCTGCAACGAGGAGTTTAAGGATTATAAACAGTTCAGAGCACACAAAAGGGGTCACAAGAAGAAAGCGGATTTGAATAAAAAGTCATTAGTATGCTCGGTTGGAGGGTGTAATCAGTCATTCACGAAATGGTCAGAACTAGTCAGTCACAAGAAGCTGTGTCATGCTTTTGGTAAGCTTTATTGTTTTGTTTAGATTAGATATAAAAGTAGGTGTTGCTAGTTACATTGTGAATGTGTGTTACTCATTTACTTTCTCTTTGTAATGTAGCCGAAACTAATTGCTCTATTTGCAACAAAACCTTTACAAAGGGAAATCTCAAAGTCCACATGCAAGTCCATGAGGAGGACAGATCAGCGTTTCAGTGTCCGTTTGATGGCTGTCCAAGGTACGTGTATAAACGTAACAGTTTTTTTTATCGTTGATGTATAAATCTATAGTACTAACCGTGGAGATGAAATCAATTAATGTTGGTATTTTTTTAGGTTTTATTTGCATACTAAAAATTTAAATCATCACATGCGAATCAAACATCATGGAGAAGGTTTTGAATGTCCTCTCTGTAAGCGAAAACTTAGCTCAAAGGTACAAAATCGTTAATTGATCACATACAATGTTTTTCGTATTATCGAATCATTACAACTAATTAACCTTATATTTTCTTTGTACAACAGCAAAAATTGGAACAGCATATGCAGATTATCCATGATGGGAAGAAAACCCATAAAAAGAAAAGGAAGAAGGTTAAAAAATCTGGGGAAGAAATACTAAACAAGTTAGAAAGGGGATCTGAATTGGATTGGAAAATTAAGAAGTCTGGGCCACATAAGCGAATTAGAAACACTAAAGGAGTGAATTTTCCTGTAGCAGAGAATATAGGGAAGCCTGTGGCAGAAAGCCAGCAACCCGTTGAGTTTATTGTTACCTCTACCGCAATGGGAACCTCCATTCCGGAAGCTCGTTAAAATATGATTGTGTGTGAAATTTTTTTGGAAACCCGTATATTTTATTAAGAATTTGCAAGTTCTTCCTAAGAAAAGTAATAAATTAAAGTAGTAAATTATTTAGTACAAATTATCTGGGCCCCGAACTGAAGTAAGTTTTTCAGTTTATTTGCAACTAGTAAAAGCTGCATAAAACTATTTTGTTAGAAAATGCTCATTTGTCTGTGTTAGTCCCAAAGTAGAAAGTCTTCTTGAGGTAGCGGTTATAAAAACATTTTGGGACTTTTCAACAAGCAACGCTACAAACGCAATAGTTAGTCCTACAACCCAGATAATGTATAACCCAACGAAATGAGCAACTTTCAGTTTAACAGGTCCATTGTTGACCGTATACTCCTTCATAGTCTTATTCTCTGACTTTTCCCATCTCTGCCGCTTTAACTTCACCGATTCCAGGTCCATTTTTAGCCACTGCTTTGACAAGCCCATATTCACTGCATTGCGTATAGTTTGGTCAAAATGCTTCCTGAAGATAGACCTTTTATCAAACACCTGATTATAATAAAGTACATTTTACAATTGTAAAAACCTCAAGAATATTTCAATACCGCTGTCATTAATATCTTTCCGTTGTATTACCAATCCATCTTCGATGAAACTTGTTTTTGTTGTGGAAGCTTGCAAGGGACTCCTTCCAAATTTATCTGTGACGTTTTTAGCATCAATGTATTCTGCATATCCATCCCAAATTATGCAACAAAAGTTTTCATTCACTGCCTTCAACACACATTGAACTGCATCCGGATAAAGGCCCATTTTCCCAAATATCCCTTCGTAAACTTTGCCACGACCCGTTGAAAATATTTGTGTAGGCTGCGTCACCTGTATTGTAGACGAAATCGTTTTATACCTGATACAAAAACTGTAAATGTTGCGTTAATGATATACGAGTGTTTTATAGCACACCCTTTCCAACAACATTAAGCCCTACTCCAAAATATGAACCCACTAGCTCTTCAAACGTCTCAGGGACAGATGTCTTTAGTGGGAAGGCCATCAATGTTGTTAATTTAGCTCTATAAGCTGTTGCTGTAATGAAGGCAAATAAAAGCCAAAATGAGCAAAAGATTCGAATAGGATGAAAAGGAAGTTTATTTGGTCCGCCTCTGTCTTGTTCAAGGAATGTCGCTATAATATACTCCAGAATCCTTCCATTTGACCACGACGGTCTAACCTTTCTCCCTCCACCATTAGCTTCATTTTCCCCTTCCAGACGAATGTAGAATCGTGCCAATATTTTGAAACTTATTATACTAACTGCAAGCGACACCATGAAAAATGCCCACATTGACCTGGTAAAAGGTCTATATATTGCAGTTGGGGAAAAGTAGGTTTTAGGTTTGTGCACAATGAAAATAATTGCTTCGTAGGTAAATGGCGAAGCCCACTCTACAAACTTGTGACGATTGTAAATATGTGCTATTTGAAATGCTATATCAGCCTTGCCATATAAAATGTCCCCAACAGACCCACCCCAAGATCCGTCTTCTAGCTGCTTGCCAGTCCCACCCCCTAAGGAAGATACAAATATGTCATAAGTGAAATTGAATTTTTTCATCGCTTCATCCAGCCAAAACTTGTGGAACCCCCGTTTAGGATGATAACGACCATCTGTCCCTTTAACAATCTCGAATCTGAAGGGTACGTTGGCCACAGACATTCTGAGGGGTCTACCATGCAAATTTTTAGTAAAATCTGGGAAAGGTTGCGATAGACTTTGAGTAGCATTCAAATGATTTTTCATAAATATGTCAATAGCCAGATTTAATGGAGTAATCAAAGGTCGTCCATTATCACCGTAAACGTCTGCAGTTAAAATTTGAACAACAGGATGTTTCTGGGTCGTATTATTTCTGCGTGCTGCTGTCATTTCCGGCAATGTCGAGAATAAAGCAAGCTTAAATTTGATTTTGTTGCCGAATCCGTCAGAAATTAAGACTGTTTCTGCAACATCCCGAGTTTTAGTAATGAAGAAAAAGTAGTCTTCGTCCTTTCTTATCACTGGTTCGTAACGAGGTGTCAACAGCGTGAAAAATTGATCAAATACATTTTTGCAAATATAGATAGAGTCGATAAAAATTACGCTTATACCACAGCTTCCGTTGACGGCAAATCTATGCACGTCATCAAATCGATGGAAGGCTGTAAAGTTTTTGCCAGTGTTGAGGAAATATTGTCCTGCATGCAAGATTTCTCCAAGCTCTTGCGTAATAAATGATATCTCTGGAGAAATCTGGGAATGACTTTTGCTAACATCCGCTAGATAGTCCTCTTTCGATATTGGACTGCAGGCAGAATTTTGATCGAAAGTAATGACAATCTCGCAGTTCAGGAATATTTCCGTTACAAAAGATTTAAGAAATGAAGATATTTGATTTTCAAAGGTATACATGGTGGATTGTGAAAGAAATGGCTTCACAGGTTCAAACCAAATAAAAAAGGCTGATAAAGTTAGAAAACTGCAGCCGTTCCATTTTTGCATACTGGTGCTATTCAAGTGAGATTTAAATCTCATTGTCGACAAATATACCTCAGCAGCACTGTAAAAGTTTACTTTGTATACTTCATTAGAACTCTGGTATGTGTGGTTTTGATGGACGGGCATATATATAGCACTGTACATTGTTCCTACGAAATGCGGGCTAAATTATGGAATGAAAGCCACACGCGAAGAAAAGAAATTGATTAAACGATGCCATCTGTATCCTTTATCCCTGCTTACATTCATTCGTAACACGCTCAATTTATATAATGGGGCACCCGTGGTGTCCTGGCGTCTTATTAGATAAAATTACGTCAGAAGAGTCCATCGTGAAAGTCTTGTACCTATTTAAAAAAATGCCAACTAGGTTCAAAACAAAAACAACTTTTGCAGTGGAATAAATAATGACGAATTTTGCTGAAGTTTCAAAAAGGAAGTTTATTCCAAGCTCTTATAGTTCTATTATTTAGCAGTAGCTTTTATACACTTTAATTACAAATAGCAAGATTGGCGAAACACAGTTTTTCCATTTTCTCCAATTACTCACAATCTTTTAAGCTCAAGTTTTGCACCTGCAATATCAGACAGAACCCATATATACTATGCTGTTGACTGATTTTCCCTAAAATTAAAAGTCAGTTGGGCCGAGTTTATTTTACGTATTACGTTTGTTGGAATTGAAAATAATATCAAAAAATTGTTTGCTACTTTCTTTCTCTCTAGTCTAATTGACAAATGATTCCATAAGCCACACTGCAGTTTAATGCAATGAAAATATGCAATACACCTTTCATAAAAACTATATCGGTTGTAATGTGAAAGGAAAGAGTTATAAATACCACAATGTCTTGTGATAATGGAATGTTTTGCTTTCAATATTAAAAATTAAACAAACAAAATTAAGCTGATTTTACTTACCAAACAGGAATAGGATGAATTACTTACGTACCTAATTAACTCATATGAATTATGTAATTATAGAATTATTTTTAACTTTTCAGATATACAAAAAAGTTTACTGCAAAGCTCAGTAGCATGATGGAAGACTACCTCCACTTACGATTAGCTCAACAAAAAACTGAAGACTCGATAGCGAAATCCCACCCAATATGATCCACGACAAACCTCTATAATGAATAAGCTTTAGTTTCTGTGGCCCACTGTTTCCCAATACAACTCCAGAATTCGTTCCAACATTTCCTTTGTTCCGTTGAGTTTTAATGAGCTGAAGGTCGAGGTGAAACCATCTTTGAGTTAGTCCCATGTCATACGCTGCCCAAATTGTTTTGTCCAGGTGATGTCTGTAAATGGCTCTCTTTTCCCATACCTTAAATGTATGAAGGTCAATTTCAATACTATTACAGTATGTATTTATATCGTACATATATTAATTGTTACACCTCTTCTACACAATTTCTATACATAAATTACCAGTCCATCAGCAATGAAAAATGTTGTTTCCGTTGATGGCAACAGTGGCGAGTTTCCGAACTTATCACTTAAGTTTTTGGCAGCGACATAATCAGCAATGCCTTGCCACATAATACAAGACAGGTCAATACGAGTTGATTTCTCCAAGCAATCCAATGCTTCAGGATAGACTTCCATTTTATAAAACAAAGTTTGATATACTGAGCTTTTAGACGAAGCTAACATGTTATATGCAGCACCCCCTGCAAAACAGGACAGGAAAAGCTTCTATTTAAATTGATACAATGAAATTCCAAATTTTTTTCTGTAACTGAATTATTTGCCTTTTCCAACAACGTTGAGTCCAACCCGAAAATTCGAGTTGGCCAGCTCTTCAAACATTTGTGGTATCCAGCTTTCCACGGGAAACGCCATTAGAGTCACAAGCTTCCCTCTATAAGCCACTCCAATGATCATTGCAAAAAGCAACCAAAATATAACAAGCGCTCTTACTGAACTCAACGGAATTCTCAACAATTCCGACTGATCCTGTTCCAAAAGTGTGCCAAAGACAACTTCAAGCAATTTTAAATATGAAAACGGTTGTTTCCAATACTTTGTAATAAGCCTCAATGTCGTAACTGTAGATATCATTGTGAGAAGTAGCATAAACCAAAGAAAAGGGGTGAAAGGCCAAAATATTGCTGAAGGAGAGTAAAACGTCCTTGGTTTGTGCGTCATAAACACCATCCATTCATATGAGAGGGGACCCGACCACTCCACAAATGTATGGCGGTCATACACATGCCCAACTACAAACGCCCAATCCGCTTTCTCTTCCAAAATATCAGCCATTGCTCCAACCCATGTCCCATTTTTAAATAATTTGCCTGTACTTCCCCCAAATGAAGATTCAAACATGACATACGTGAAATTGAACTTGGCCATTGCTTCATCCAACCACCATTTATAATAGCCACGCTTTGACCGGAAGCGACCTTCGTCTAGATCCCAAACCATTTCAAAACGAAATTCTACTTTTGGTACAGACATCTTAATAATTTTCCCATTAAAATTTTTGGTTGTGTCTGGAAATAACGTGGGAATTGTTACCATTGATTTAGGGTGGTTCCCATTTGCTTGCACTTGCAGTAAGTATCTTAACACTGGGTTTCCATTACTGGCATAAAAATCTACTGTTTGCAAAAGAACTGACGAAGAATTCGGATTCTGAACTATAGCAATTTTGAATTTTATTTTCTTTCCAAACTGTGCAGACAAAAGTATATTTCCGGCTAGGGCTTTACTAGGTGTTAAGAAAATGAAGTAGTCTTCATCCTTACGAAGTATGGGCCCGTATCTTGGAATGAATAAATGAAAGAGCTTTGAAAAGAAGCGCTGACTCAAACTTTCACCATGAAAGTTAAACAAAGCAAACCCACAAAGTCTGTTGTACCTGTGCACATCTTCAAACCTTCTGTAATTCAAATTTGTTGTGCTATTGTTGATCCTTTGTAGGATAGCTACATTGGAGATAAATACTCCAGAAGAAACACTTTCAACTTGTTGAAGCACATTATAATAATTGTGACATAAATTCACATCACTCCTCAAATCACATTTGTCTTCATTTTCAGACATGTAAATTAATTCACAGTTACTCATATGCTGGAAAATTTTTATGGTTAATTCAAATGATGTTCTGTAGTGGTTTAATGCAAATTTTCGCTCGATACGCAAATTATCAGCTTCTGACTGAATCAAGGCCGAGAAAATTAGCAACATATGTATCCCTAGTATTTTAGACTGACTTAAAACAATAAGAAGCATTGCTACATCGTAATTAACTACTGCTTCAGGATATAGAGTTCAAAGATAATGATGACGGTAAAACGCTTAATAACTTATTTTAACATGGATATTGGAGCATACTGTGATTAATTGCTTGGATGAGATAATGAAAAGTAATTTCTGTAACTGAAAACTGTAAGTCAAAATATCAAGGCACAGAAGTTCACAGTTGACGGTATAGCTTGAGTGTTTTCAATTTTATGTACAACCCCACCTTTATTGTTTGGCAATTTTTCTTTGCCACATTTTAATGCATTTTGTTAACAAAAATTGTGTCCCACGTTGCACTACTATCTTCCTCGTCATTGCTTTAGCCATAACGTCATGTACCATTTAATAATTTAAGCAGATTTCCAAATTGAAGGAACCTGTATATAGCCCTAGTAATTTCATTTAATTAGAGTTGATGAAGAGTACCTACAATCAACTTAAACACAAATATAATGGGCATTTTCTTTAAATATCTCAGGCATGATTGACAATATAATTTTTATAAAACTATCGTGGAGCCCGGGGAAGTGGAGGCAGTGAACTATTTATAGCGAAAGCAAAAATTATATAACACTTTATTCATATGGTAAACATATGACATCATTACTTTGTTGTATAGTTTGCCTTATCAGCAAAATCAAGTTCTACTTCTCGTAAGCTTGGTTTGGTTTGTTAGGTATTCACGCGGATATTTGCTTTAAAAATTTGGTGAGTAGAGCACTCACCTGACAAGCTTAATGAGTTGGATAATGACCACGGTACATATACCCATTACGTAGGTAGTTATGGGGTCGGGTCGTATGTATCTACAATTTACAACCCGATTGAACTATACAGCATGCTGAGTTAAATTGACAGGCAATAAAGAAACGTGCGAATTATTGTGTTGCAGAAAATAAAGAGAAAACCCTTGCCAACTCACGAAATCCCGCAGGTAACATTTATATTACCGGCAAGTGTATTATTTGCTTGAGAAATATTATTGTCGAGCCTGTAAAAGTACATGAATTTTGTTCATACCGTGTTATGCAACCTAGCTTGAAAACAAACTTAGCTCCGTTTAGCCAGCACTATACATTTTGATGCGTCACTGATGTGGCAATGCCACGCAAATCTCTTGCTAAGATAAGATATCCCCAACAACTTTTATAGTTTTATTACTAACGTGCTTCTGTTACCTGTTTTGACAGTGAGTTGTGTCTTAATTTTACTTACGTACGGCTGAATTAAATTGTACTTATACCTATACTTGTTAGTCAATGAATTCTATAACGCCATCAAACAATCAAAAGTATTGAGATTAGCGATTCAAAAGTTAGGCAAATTTGGTTTACTTGTGGAGGAGGGTTTCCAACTATTAAATGGCCCTGAGCGATCCTTGACTGTCATTGAAAAACGTAACTTTTCAATGATGAAGTAGAAACTAGAGAGAACTATACCCCCAAAAAGTATATAAAATACCCCTTGAAAATGATTAAGCTTCAGCTTTTCTGGGCCTTTGCTTTGATAATGAGTCATCAGTGGTGGAAACTTGGTAGTAGAATTTGTTGAGGGCTTTCCTGGATTATGTTCCCTTTTCCAACGTTCTCTCTTAATGTAGCGTTGGTCCAACTCAAACCATCTTGGAACAAGGCCCATGTCAATAGCTAACCAAATGGTTTTGTCGAGATGCTTTCGGAATACCGCTCGTTTTTCCCATACTGTCAGCCCGAAGAGCGAGGAGAGAAAAGCTGGCGTCATGCTATGTTATATCTTTAATCATTATATGTATTTTCATAATTTATGTAGCCTTGTGCCCTGTGTATAAATTTCCCTTATGTTAGTGGGCAAGGCAAGCTATATATGTATTACGCAGTAGTTGT
>JAHZNG010005243.1:0-16033 GCA_027744375.1 Orchesellides sinensis | reverse complement strand
TAAATGCTATATTTATTAAATCGATTGTGGAAAAATATGTAGGTGAGTATGTGCACCTGCTTTCGCTGCTTCCATAGTATAACGTCTTACGTCAACTAGTTTTCCATTTTTTCATCCGTCGTACTTAGGAAAAAACTTCCTTCATTTAAAGTAAGAACAAGAACGCTAAGCGGAGATTGGAGAATATTATTTAGTATATAAATGTATGTATGTGTACAAACTAATATGCGTTATGCATGAGTGGAAAATATTAGAATCTACATTTTTGAGAGTTTTTTTTTATTCTGCCAAATAAGTTCATTTAGTAAGGAAGTTAGATGCAAAAAAGGCTGTTCATGTCCACAGCTTTCTTTTCTTATTATACTCATCTTCTTCCTGCCTTCCCACACCGCTCGCTTTCTTCAACTAAAAAAGTACACAGGAGAGCAAGATAGGGAAAGACGAAACTAAGTTTTTTGAACACAAAATTACTGTCAGTTCACTGCTTATTTGTACCATATTAAAGTGAAGGAAAATGGCAACCGACATTTCTGACAGGACCCAAATAACCAATTTTCATTAAAGCACCCCCAACGATCCTCAGTGATTTCTTTCAAAATCAATTTGCATCCCCATTAAATCCTTGATGTATATAGTTATGAGTTGCTCAATCATCGCTTCGTGTGTACATATATAAAATGAATCTTATGCATGAACTGTGTTCTAGATATAGAATGTTGATCATTATTATCGCGTATAGGGCAATAATCGGTAGTTTGCTATCGGCTATAAAAAAGTGGAATATGACATGCTCAAAGCCAAAAAGCAGATCAGAGCTGGTACCAAACCAATTGCTCCTTTCTATATGCATGTATATGCATGCACACACGGCGCTGTATTAAATGTGTATGCGTGATTATTACAGAAGGGAAAAAAGGGTTGCCATCATCATTTGGGACCCATTATCTCGAAGGGAGAAGACAAGTGACAAGCAGCAAATTATCTCACAGTCGCTTGCCTCTTTTACTTTTATTTCGTATGTGTTCTACATGTACGGCAGTGTCTCCAACATTATTACTTATACCTTACGAATAGCTTTATACGAATTTCCCGTGAATGGTTATGGAAAAAATTGGAAGCCAACAAACTAGCAACTACGACATTATGATATTAGTGGGAGGGAACTCGAAAATGAGGATGAGAAAAAAATCATATCATCCAATGGACTTTTTTTATACTTCTCATTCTCATCACATCAATATATCTGTACTGCTTATGCACGCCACGCTTTTCATTCATATCCAATACATATTTTGCATGGTACGATAAACTTTGATATAGATATAAAAATCTAAAAAACTTACATATTACTTTGTAAAAGATTCATCATGGATGACTAGTTAGTACGCGTAAGTCAACTTGACGCTCAGCTACGTATCTAAAGTTCCATGTTTTAACGCAAGAATTTTCTACAGTGGAAACAGGAGACATGTTCTACAACACTTTTATATGTTATATTCGAAGTTTGTTTCCTACTTTTACTTTCCAATATATCTCATCTTCTCTATATGTGTATGTCGTGGCATCTGATAACTTGGCTTGATGATTTTTATGTCGTTTCGCATCTGAACGTGTAAGCCTCTCCACTTTGAAAATTTCCGTATAATGATGTAATAATGTAACCACACATCCAGGAAATAGATTGAACTCAGCTAGTCAATTTTTCAACTTTTTTTTATCCCTCATCATTTTTCACGTACTTTCTAGCTGCTGCGTGATAACAGTGAAGCAGTTTGGTAATTCTGCCTCCAGCAAGGTTTCACTTTATTTATTAAGAAGTGTACTCAGGAATAAAAATATATACAACACTACTACAGACTATGTAGCTTATGTATAGAAGAAGTTTGAGCTTTTCCGTTAACATTGGAATGACGTGATTTCATTTCGGGGAATTGCGACAGTCATGCTTTCCAATCGTTTATCTAAGGAAGCGTCCACTTACGTACAGATTTAGTAACGAATCAAATATCGTCATTTCATTAAATAAATACTAAAATATCATATTGCTGGCTTGACATATATTTTGTAAGTACAATACAAGTTATTTTTACCACACACTTCTGTTTATATAATTGCTTTTATACATTACGTTGTTCGCTGGATTGATTACGGATGAAAATCCTCAAGTTTCAATTTTTATACCTTTTTTTAGTCATTCATATGTCTATTATTACTCTGTATCCCCTCAGATTAATTTCTGTCGACCCGAGTAAGAATTTACCTTTCATCATCCTTACCGTCTAAACTTTAATTTGAATCAAGGAACATACGTATGCAAAGAATTACAACAAGTAATGATTTCTCTTTTTGTCTCTTTAATAATCTAAAAAAAACAAATTTACATAGACCGTATATAGTTTGTTATGTTGAGTACTGCGCATGCAACTCATTAGTGAATACTTGGAATGTCAATGAATTCGTTTCCAAGTATCAATCTCGATTCATCCGATACTCTGATTTCATGTTTCGTAAATTGGTATACAAACTCATGCATCTCTTTTTTTCTTCTCTACTTTCACTTCTCAGAACTTGTCTCTAATATTAAGATTATGATGAAAGAAGAAAAAGTAAAGTAACTGGCTGCTTGTCTGGAAAGGAAACCTAACAAAGTAAAAAGGATTGCATCAGTGATGTATTATTAGGAAAATATATTTAAATTTTTTTGCATAAGCAACAGCATCTCAGTCTCATATTAAGCAGCTTACTTTTCTTGGAAGGAGTTATTTTTCTACGCTGTCGTCTTTCAATCATGTTCCTTTATATCAATGTATACATGCTGTTTGAAGGGGAAGAAGGGAGAGCAGTTTTTTTGTATACAAAATGGAGCACCAGTTATTAGGATAGGGATTCTTTGCATAAAAGAAAAAAATGAGAAATTTTGTATTATATGATGTAGGCAAGTGTAAGAAAGAATGAAGATGATGCTGATGACGACGATGATGGTATCAATCGATTTTAATAAAGTCTCTTCTTTCCACATCTTTCACTCACAGCATGGAGTCCCCCAGACGAGTGGAAGACAAGTGATACTTGTGTCGACGAGTGTGTGTATATGTGGGTATGATGACAAGTAGCAAAGGAGAGGAGCACTACATATTTTACTCTGAGAAGAAGACGACGAGGACACGAGAAGGACATGACAAGTAGCAGTAGAGAATAGAATTTAAAGTTAAACAACGGTTATATTGAATGGACTTATTAGTGGAGAAAGAATCAACTCCTGTAGATTGGTTCATATATTACATTCTTAATAATATACCGTGTCTTGTTGATCCCTTGAAATTTTTATGAAGGTGATACCGGAAACAACCATGTATAATATGAAAGTGGGTACGTAGACGGATAGTATTATATATAGTATATTACTTTAAATGTCTCAAGACTTTCTCTTTTTAACATAGAAATAGGTACATACCCATATGCTTAGATTTGCATCAAATGTTATGTGTCATATGTTTGCATAATATTGCATAGAAACTCACTTGCATTTGTGACAAGAGGAAAGCTCGTTGAAAGAGATTGGAGAGGGAGTGAGTTGTTGTGCATGTTTCTCTACATAAAGTTTCATACACTCCACTGATGATTACGTATTGATAAAAAAGGATATTTGGTTGGATGGATTATTATTACGATAGGAAGAAAGCGGATCAGTTGCCTTGATTTGTGAGTACTGTGGAAAACATTGAAAGAGGATGGTGATGATGGAACAAGAATAAAAACAAGGTGGTGCTTCTCCCTATTTCTCTTTAACTTTTCTTCGTGCTTCAGTAGTCTTCTTTAAGGATCTTGTACTTATTGCTCGTCAAGTTTTTTGAAAGACGATCATGATTACTTTTTGGCTACAGGGATCAACCAAAGTATAGTTTGGTATTTTCTTGTTTCATGGGAAAGAATAGAAGTAACATGATGTTGTAGATATGTACATAAGATGTTACATAATAATATATGATGAAGACAGGTGGATTAGGTAGGAGTATAGAATGCATGAGCAATTTCCTTATAAGCATAAAAATAAGCTATATGCCAAATAAAGAAATTTCCTTATAAGTGTGAAAGGAAGTCTGTTTCAACATTATGTTGAAGGGGTAATAAGCGATTTCTGTCAAGCGTGTGTGGTTTAAGACATAAATAAAGAACCAACTTGTCATGGCATGATTTGCTCTTTTTATTAGAAATTTGAAAAACATCTTACTTTCTATCCCTGAACGAGGAAAAAATAGGTATTATGTGTACAGTAGCGAATTACGAATAAAAAATGATATTTTGAACTACTTGTGGCACTTTACACATATCTTGAAAATAACACTGAATTCGAGGGAGACAGCAGGGATTTTTTGACAGGGCAGGTAAACTACATAATGTCATGTCGTTCTAACAAATGCATAAAGCTTTCGGTGTAAAGTAAATGTGCAAATACCTGAGTATTCCCGCACACAAACATAAGGATAATTTTTATTTAAAACAAATATGTACACATATCACGATTAATCTAACAAAAATTGTATACTTCAAAATACAACCAGCATTTGACAAAAACATACAAGGCAAATTACCTTCACTTTCTATTCGTTGAAGTTCCATAAAACTGGTCGTAAAGTTGCAAACAAAATGCATGTATCTACATTAGATGGCAACCAATCCATGTTCAATCAGAATCATGGAACCCTGAAGCTTATAAATAAAATCAAAACACATCCCGGAAAACTCTTTAAGCGTACACTGCGTACTATATAAAATTTGTCGCTAATGTTGTCAACTGTTAAAAAAGTTGCTTATAACTGTTTGGAAAGATCAGTTCATTACTTTCATCATCAAACTTCCCGAAATTCATTACAATTTTAACATGATTTCCTCACCTGACTATGTACACTCAATAGCAACTTCAAATGCATGTCTTATTTGATTAGAAAGAAATTTCTTTGAAAAAGTTGCAAAAGATATGGCTACAAATTACAAAAGTGGTGGAAGGGCCAAACTGATGAAACTTTTAAATTGAAATATGCAACATCAGGGCTTTGTTGCTTACCATGTTTTATTTAGTATTCATGAGTTTTAAAACTTACAGCTTTACTTTAAGACGAGATAGTTAGGTTTTAGGAAGCAAACATATTGGAGCTCAAACTTTCCCAAAAGTCTGACATACGCTGATTTATCATTGAAGTGGCTTAAAGGTGGTGAAAGCATAAGTAGGTGCATGTTCACGTGGAAAGCTTTTGAAGGTGACATAACAGAATATATCTAGAAGAAGCTAGTTTTCCCTAATCAACTTCAAACCCTAAACTTCCGTGTCGTCATGCAGTTCCGTTACGATTTGTAAAATTAACTTTTCTATTTTTCGCCGAGTTCTCAGTTGCAATGATCTATGTATTTTTTAAGTAATCACGATGAACAATAAACACTGTCAAGCATTTAGGATTTATGACGGTTATTTTTCATCACTAATTGACTTTTAACAATACGCCACCACTCTAAAGCCAAATAATATTCCAAACATTTTGGGCTTGTCTAATTTAATACAAACTGGGAAAAATTATAAGAGCAGCCATAGACCATAGTATGCACATTGTGTTATACATTTGTACACTTCACATTTATATGAAAAGAAGTTAAGTTGATGGTAAGTGGTTCCTAAAAAACAAGCCCTTTTACTGTTACGACCAAACTAAAAAGTCTACCATCACCACACAAAGTGTCATCCATAATTCTGCTACTTTTACTAAAATCTCTGAAAAATGCTAAATCCAAAAAATTATATGTATCTCAAGTGCTCAAAATCTACTACAACTGCCAACAAGGCATTTATAAGCGTTATTCACTCGTTTGTGTATTGCGGTGGTGAATGACGAGGTCTGATATGCTATATACACAACGGTTGTGGAAAGTGGTAACAGAAAATTTTTCTTCTCTCACCATGTGTCCCCAAGAGACAAGTAAATTATAATATGGTTTCAAATGTTCATATGCATGGCATACACAAAAAATCCCTCTTTTTGGTGTTGAGAGTCATTATGGTTTTGTGCCAGTGTGACTGTTGCAACAGTTAATTTTAACAAAGTGACACAGATGCTGTTGAAATTTATTAAAAACGAGGAAACTGTTAAAAAGAAGCAATTACATTCAATGCTCCTCTCAAGCAGAGTGGAAGTAGTAGTCGTTGGTGGTGTTGGTAAGGTGGATATTACTACTTTGGTTCCCTCTTAAAAAACTATGAACAAACGTTTGTAGAATTTACAACTGGGAAACTATTTTTTAAAGCTGATCTTTAATGAATGCAACTTCTTCATACTACGTTGTAACAGTAGCTTAAACTATGGTACAACGGTGTGAAAGAAAATAATAAATTAGAAAGGAAGAAAATAAAAGTTGTACTTAAGAAAAGAAAGAGAAAGACTACTTTTCTTTTCCCTTTCTAAAATCTCTATAAAAATCAAACCCTCCCAAATCCCCACCATATACACACAATGCAGCTACTACACGGTAATTCTCTAGAAACACTTTTACTATTAAACCGTTCATTATCATTCAAATCGAGGTGCTATAGAAAAAGAGGATGAACGCAAATAACGTTGAAGTTAATGCCTGCGAACATAATGTAACAAAACTTTCACCAAAATATATCCACACTAGCACCAGCTCAGATCTTAAAAAAATGGGAGCAGAGTAGACTTTCTTTCCTTTGCAAACATATACTATGTAGCATATGTATATATATCCTATATGATACAGCTTTCATTCCTTCCATAATCCTATCTAAATACACTATTACCATCCATATTGCTGAGCTGAGTGAGTTTTATTCAATTGTGTCATCATTTTTTTACCCGTGTATCGGTGATGTTAAAGTTAACAAAATGTAATACAATTCAATACATTATATACTCCGTATATGCAATATATAGACAGTCTTTTACTACCAAAAACATTTTTCTAGCAACTTAACATCTCAACTAGTAGAACTGGAGTAGTACACCATGCTGCTGGCTCTTTTCATAAAATAATACAATGTTGCCCGCTGCCTGCCTACCCTATCGATTTGATCTCTTCTACTTGTATCAAGACTCCATTTAAAACGCATCAAGCTGGATAAAAAATGTAAAATAAAATGGGACCAGTCACTTACAGTTCTTCTTTGGAAAATCCTGAAACCCCGGAAAAGTGGGATAGTACAATCGTGCCAGTACATTACATCCGTATATCGATGAGCCTCATATAACAATAAGAGCTACATATATCTATCTATATCTCCAACACACTTCTTATTACGCATATAAAATCTAGATATAAATGAATACACGTTTGAGTTGAGTATGTTTAAGAGTAACAATAACATTTTCCCAAAGAAAGAAAACATTTTTTCTTATTCTCTTTTTCTGATACATTTACCATCCAGAACTCCTCTATGCTCACAGCGGTGGGTATGTGGGAAAAAAGGGAAGGAATATGAAAAAAAGAAATAACTTTTTAGGGACTAACATGCTAAACCGTATATTTTTAAAGCATTTCTGAACTCACTCCGTTTTTTATCGTATTGCGTTGTTCTGTATATCTTTTGTGCATTTTTCATCACATGACATGCATAAAATTCCTTTAGGAGAACAGCAGGAGTCCAGAGACAAGAAAGGAAAAGCAACCACAATTTCACATTTTATTCCCAGTTTTCTCCATAAAATAATTTTGTCAGCATGGGCATGGCATTGGCCTTTTATGGCGAGTATTAGAGGAATATTCTGAGAGAAAATTGAAGCAATAACATTGTCACACAAAATTACAATCTGATTTTACCTTTGACTATAAACGCCATATTTTGTATTGTTGTATCATGGCATATGTCAAGAATGTAATTGCATATTATAATCCGTAAAGGATATATCTACCACAAATGTTTAACACTGCATGAATTATATCTAAAAGAGTAATTAAATCGTTTTAAAATTAAATCTAATGAGCAAATTTGATCAAGAGGAGTAAGATCATCAACCAAACACAATTCAGTACTCTCCAGATCCTCATTAATTGAGGTGATACAAGTACGACTAGTAAATCGATAGTTTTAAATAAATCTGGTTTAATGAGTACACGTAGAAAAAATTACTTTAGCATTATCTTTATATGTACTTCGTCGTATTACTTAGTTTGCTTCACAACCCTCTAAATAGATCTTGCATGCTTCACTCCTCTTTGTTGCATAAGCATTGAATAACACAGCATCGCCTCAGTCGAGTCAGATTATTGCAGCTGACAGCTTTTCCACTGTCATTGTCACCCCCAAAAAATGCATATATATTCCTAAAGACTCACACAGGCATATCAGGGCTCAAGGAACAATAATAACACGCTTCGTATTATAAAAAAGCTCAGGCCGGCTTTGCCTGGTTTCCTATACTGGATGATATGTTTATATCCGCATGCATGCCATGAGAATGCATTCATTCATTCAGCCACAGCGGATATCATTTTATGAAACGTGGTAGTTAGTCTTGTTCTAGTCCTCGTTGCAAGAGCAGTGTGTAAGTGTGTGTGACTGGGTGGTTGTGAGAAGAGAAGCTCTTTCATACAAATCCTTATTTCAATTTCCCCTTTTTGCGGTTTGCATTTGGTGTGTTATAAAGTAAATTCTATTTAATTGTGCTGTGGTGACTCTCTCTTTCACTTACTCCAACTCATACTATATCACTATATGATATGCATAATACCTTAGTATATGCTTTTCGTTGGAAAGGAAAAACATCATTGAATGTTTGCCTACTGTTATATATGTCACCCAGGAAGAAGCATTCTGTCTGGAAAACATTCTCCCAGACTTCTTTATATTGGCCACTCACTTGTGTAAATAAGTAATGAAAAAGCATCAAGAATAAGAAGGAAGCTAGGTTATAGAATGATGACAACATGACAAGGCTTATGACAATAATGCAGACGAGAGTACTCTCTCTTGTCAAGCAAAGTGTGGCTTTGTGACAAAAAGTTGTTTCCAGCAACGGTGAAAGTTTGCTAGTGAAATGCATTGTGTAATGTTTGCTTTGTGTGTTTTGCAAATTTGAAAATGTTTTTGCAGGTGCATGAAAATGAACTGCTTACCGTGTTTCACAATGATGGTATAAAGCAAAGTGTTTATTTGTGAAAGATTACTAGAATAATCTAATACACTGGGAATTATTGAGATGAACATGTTGCCAATGATCAAATTATTTGTGTATGTTTGCAGGTTATTTTTGAAGATACTAACAGAGCATACATAACACATACTGAGTTGCGGACAGTGAAAGTGGTATAGAAAAGAAAGGCTATTTCTATTCAATACCTCAAAAAGTAATGAGAAGCATGAACGGCTCAGCAAGTGGTTCGGCTGATAGCCGTGGATATCCACCCGGGCTTTCATTGCCACCAGGGTTAGTTCCAAACCTTGGTGGAGGTGCCACAGGACCCACTCCAGGCCTTCCACCAGCTTCTGCAAGTTTGGCTGGTTTAGGGTTTGGAGGTGGTGGTGGAACTGGATCAGTTGTTGGAGGTCCAGCGGGTAGTGGAGGCCTTGGCGGCTCCAATGGACCAGCAGAGCTAAAGCATCATGCAGACTTTCTCTCAAGACTTTTGGCAGCCACCCCATCATACATGAGCGAAATTGGAAATCCTCCTCCAGGCTTTTTCTCCGATTGGTTACGGAGGTTGGTTTCTAAACCGAGCGGAAATAGTGGCTCCTCTTCAGCTCTCCATGGTGGTCCATCTGGAGCTGGTATGACCTTTCCTGGCAGTGGTGGAAGTAGCAGTAATCCTGGTGGAAATAGTGGTTCTGCTACTGTACCTTCTAACAATAACAATCCAAGTCTTGGTGGTGCTTCTACTCTTGGACAACCGGAAACTGAGGGCAGTATTGTTGGAGGGAGACCCGGTGCTCAGTCATCTCGTGACAATGTCAACTCTACCGCTTCTCAACTTGACGCTCATATTCCAAGCAAACGACGGAAGCGATCTCGCCTCAATGACCAACTTCCACTTGCGGTAACACTCTTACTCTTTTTCTACTATATTTACACTCCTCACTCCCTTTCTCTTCATTTTTTATTTGCTCATCCTCTTTCTTGTCATTGTAATACAATAGAGATGAAAAAGTTAGGAGAGCGGAACTGTACAACTTTGTAGAAAAGAAAAATGTCAGAAAAAATCATCTCGTTATACTCTACTTATTTTCCTGCTTATATTGAACTTCCAGTCACCCATGGATGGATTACTCTATGTATAATGTATATGCTATATGAATATGTTGACGTTTTCAACAAAAAGTAGGCATGCCCTATCATCTAATTCTGGTAAAGAAGCATGAAATGCATTTTGCCATGTTATCAAATTTTAGAAGCAAGCCTAAAATAATTATTAGATTTTCCTTTATCATTAGTTTGCAGTATTAAGTCCGTCATTAATTAAACGTGATCATGAATTTCATGAGTCACCCTGCTAATATGTACTTCCGGAAAGGATAGAACTAAAGCGGATTGTGATATCCTGCATGCCTAATCATATATGTAAACCATTTAGTCACGCATGAAAGAATTCTCAATTGAATCTGGTTTGAAATGCTTAATTTCCTTAAGCATTCTACACTCTACACTTATATTCACGTTAATTTAATTAATTGCTATTGCTATTCATAAAACATGGACTATGAACTTCGTCGTTATTGTATTATCCAACACTAATCTGGCGTAATTCACATTTACTCTCTCATTTATTTATATTCTACTACGCAATGCTGTCTATTTGTCAAAATTAAAAAGTAAGAAACTAAAGATCGCATCATCTTTCACAACGCTGAGCATAAACATGTCCTTATCCATAATATGTATGCCTGGTTGATTGAATGAAACTGAATGAATAGATGGATGCCTAGATAGATGTCATCGAAAATTCAATGGAGCTTAGCCATTTGAGTATGGCGAACAAAAATTGAAAAAAAAGAATAAGTGAGAGAAAAGACGACCACTTCAATAATATCCCTATTACCAACAATAAGGCTGCACTGCTCGCTGCAACAAAACCTTTCTTTTTTTAAAGATATTAGGTAGTCGAATGCCTCGCTGTATTGACAAGACTCAACGCGGCATGTCATAACCATATAATAATGATATCTGTATGCATACAACTACATAAGGAACATACATACACAAAGTATGTTATTAACGAAACCTTCATTTTTATCCCTATTCTTCCAAACCTGCATAATAATACTTGTATCAATTCATTATTCCATTGATACTATTATGGAAGCAGGCGTAACAACACACATCAATGTGTGTGGCTTGCAGATATGATGCTAGCTTTCCCGTATTTCCCAGAGACCCAAAGGAAATGGTGAGCGCAGCAAGGTAGAGTGTTTCCTTTATAGTAATATCCCGAAGCGGTGATGATGTGATCTGATGATCTCACAACATATAGCATGTTTATATTTAATATAATATGTCCATACATGTCCATAGTTTACGTATTTTACATGCATAACATGTAGGGCCACCCCTCAACTCTTCTTTCATTCAAACCGAAGTTATACTCTTGAAGCCGTGGTATATTGTGAAGACCGATCACAATGATGTGGATTAGTACACATAAGCATAAACACGAGTTTCCAACCGCGGGTATATAACTGTCAGACTCAGAGCTATTCATGCATGAAAAGTAGTGGAGTGAGGGACCCTCATGGTTCCCTGTTATTTGTTACAACTCTCATGCTTCTCCTCTAATCTTCTCAGAGAGAAGGGAAAAAATGATTTTTTATGTCGCGTATACATAAAGATTATACGTATTTTGTGCATATGTAATAAACATACATATACTAATCTCACACGTTAAAGTTTTCCTCTTGGACTACATGGTATTTTTTATAAAAAACATTATTGGCAATTGCCGAAACATTGGATGTGGTTGCAGTTGCAGCTCCTTAAGGCAAATTGCATATTGTGTATACATATTGTATGTGTAAAGTATTAGCTTCAACAGAGAGAGAGAGAGAGAAGAATAAGTTATGTGGAGAAGCTCTAATACTTGTGCTTTGCCAACGGGGAAATGTGTTCTAGGGAAGCTGAATCACCATTCGTGTACCAAGTTCGTTATGGAAAGTACGGAAAATGGGTCTCTAAGTAGCATATTGCATTGGTTGAGCGGACTGGGTTTTATATGATGCCAAAAAATACCATACAAATATTTGGTGATAGCTGAATACATGCATGTACACATTTTTTGTGGGTATGTTCATGAGCAAGGCTCAACTGGGAAAGCGAGAAAGCTGGCGGCATGAAAGCAAGTGAAAGAGAAAGGAGGAAAGGTCGACCTAGGTCATCCCATTTGTATTACGAGCACACAAACCAGCGAGTCGGCAAATGGAGGCTATTTTACCATCTTTATTGGAGATAATACAGTATAAGTGCAGATCTTCCTCTAGTGCACTAAATCCATTATTTTTGGGAGAATGAAAAAAATAATGGTTTCTTGTAGATAGGGTTTCAAGGCATGCATAGCACATATGTTAGTTCCATTATAGTGTATCATATAAGGTGTGAACCTTACACGGTTTTGGGAATATATATGTGGCAAATAGAAAAAAGACTTAATTTACTTCATTATTACATTTATCGAGATGAGATAGGCTTCGGATAGATATACTTCATCAAGGCCTACTGTTTTTCCCTCGACAAAATCTCGTATGTTTATGTAATCATCCAACGTGGGCCAAATGGAGCCGCTTAAGCTGATGATCGCGAGTGAACATTTACGCTGCTTTTGATGGCTTGACTCTTATAAAAGGTTGACTCTCGGTTCTCCTAGTGGGTCCTGTGAGAATTGGGGCTTTGACATCGAAAAACAGTTTTCTCGTTATTGCTTCTCCCGGCATAGCCTGTATATATGTATAAATGGGTGTAAAGGTAGTAACAACATATTTGCATTTTATCAGGAAACAAAATCACGATAATGCGATGGCATATGCAGCATGAAATTAAATTACGATATTGCTTGAAAGCTCGCTGTTTGTTTGAAAGTTATTGTTTTTTCTTCTTGCATTATCATTACAATTTCAGATGTTGCATGAAATATAATAGAATTTAAGCCGTTGGGATTGAATGAGGGCATAGATATGAGTAATGTGAGCAACACTTGTTTCTTATGTTTTGATTGAAACTCAAGCCTGAAATATATAAACTGCCTTAATTATTAGTTTGCCTTTGAAATTTTGAGATGTAACACAATATTCTGAAATAAACAGGACATTTTTACACATTCATATTTGAACATTTATTGTTATCACATGTTATGACATGAGTTTAACTGGCTGTGATTTTCATGATGATTATTATGAGACAAACCTTATTTGCTTCAGGGTGGTTTTCAGGTTTGCTACAAAGTGTCCCAACGGTCCCCTTTCCGGATGAATGCATACTTGTTTTTCATTTTATTCTATACACACTACACTTCTCATATTATATGCGTGTATAATGTCATGTTATTGTGTAAAATGAACTTTTCATCAAAACGAATGAGAACAGCGTCCCCTCTCTCACAACATCGTCTATACATTTTTTTTCTTTGACAATAGAAATTGTAATAGTAGCAACCAGTCGGGATTTGCAGGCAAGATTGGTTGGTTAGCTAGCAATTATGGGGAGTAAAGTGATTGTTATGCTGAATGGCTCTTATCACACATCACATTCATGTTCCAAAACACATCCAGCACAAAAGATATTGCGTACTGTTACGTTATGTAGTATATATGCATACATTCACACATATTTAAGCAGCTCTCATTTTGATAAGATCATCATGGTCGTTAAATAAGTTATTTAAAGCTTTTTAGAATTCTGTTGTCCATTCATGCATGCTCTTAAAGCTTGTACAAAAGCTGTGAACGAGTATGTATTTGACAAGACTGTTTTGCTCCAGGCTATAGTCCCTTAAAACTGATTGTATGATGACAGTCGAATAAAACGCTTCACTTATTATTATAAGTGTAAAAAATAGTGTAAAAAATAGAAATACGTTTTTGTGTCAAATTCGATATTTGTCTGGTTTAAAGGTAATTTTGGCTGACATGTCACATTTTTTACAAATGGGTACTTTCTATTCATGAAAAATAGATTCCAAACAGAACTCACAATATTTTTCAAAGGAGGACATGCTCGTTATAATTATATAGTTGAGTAATGTGTTTCTTTTTAAAAAGAGAATAAGCTTTTATCTATGTTCTTGTTACTTATGGATAGTCACAGTAGGTTTTCTCTCAACTTGTACCTACCGCTGTGATGATCTTTTCATTTCATTAACCAATTTTGCCACTCTTCTCTTTAAATTCAAATTAATATCCAATCCTATTCTATTTGGAGCTGTGATGAACAGCCTGATAAGGGCTCATTTGCTGACTGCAGCCATTTTCCAGCCCAGTTATTCATTCAATGATAAAACTCATTTGAGTAGAAGACTAAAATAGCAGAAAGCATCATGGCCATCGTGTCATCATGTATATTTTAGTGAAAATGTCACTTGTTTTAGACGTGACGTATGTATGTATGGAAAGGGATCCCATAGACGTGATTGTACAAAATCCTGTACAGGAATATCGTAGGCGATTGTTGACCTTATGGGGAAACACGGGATGAAACTTTGATACTAGGTGTAGGGCAAGGGTGTCATCGTGATACATGAGTGTAATCTGATAAACAGTGCATTGGAAAATGGAAATGGACACCGGTTTCCACAAAAATAAAGCTAATGAAAGGCTCAAGTTTCAATCAGCGCACACAATTGCTTTTTAAGTCAGGAAACGAATGTGAAGTATTTGAGAATCTCATAAATAAACTGTCTGATAAGATGACTTTCGATGTATATTTACTTCAATAATAATAAGCAATGAGGTTATTTGCTCTCGTGATTACATTGAACAATTCAGATTTAGACTTTAAAACTTCCCGTGCTAAATTTAGTTACCAGAACATCACGGAACAACTGTGAAAGCAAATAGACAATTACGGTGACATTTATGAGGTTTGTTAAAAAGGAAACTTGATCCAAACGAATATGAACATGAGTAACTCCTGTATAGTATGTAATATTAGGGAATTCGTTAACATGTATCCAAAACTAATCACTACTATATTGTCGTACAAAAAGACAAAACATATACCACACGGTTTTCCTCAAACAGTTTAAAACAATTACTCTTGATAGGCGGATGTAGATTGAAATGTCGTTAACAAAACGTAGTCGTTTACATACGATATTTTGACACGAGGAAACAAAGCCGCCTACTAATCAAAAGTTATTGATTGCCTACGTCTATTTTCATCATGTTCTGCGCTTGCCAAATATCAATTGTACTTTTTCCATTCCATAACATACGGTTAAATTTGATTGTAAATCTAAGGTCTGGCTTCATTTAAGATTCCAAACATTAATCCTGACGAAATAGAAGAAAGCGGAATTCTTGAAATTAGCTTTCCTAATTTAGAACTATTCTAGCAATAAAAATGCCATGTATGTCAAACGTCATAGAAAACATCCTGTTTTTAATAAAGGTATCCCTGCGTTTACTGAATTTTAGCTGTGCTATCAAAATGTAAAATACACGCTATGACATTTTCAGACTATCTTATTGCTCGGTTTGCGATAGGTATTCCTGTCAAAACAATTATCATCTATTTTATTTTTCGTACGTGCTGTCCACTCTTTTCCTTAGACTTACCATTAGATTTTTCACACATCCAAAATACTGACCAAATCTAATGAAGATTTTTGCGTTCCAACAAATATGCCAAATGCCCGATTGCTATTGTGAAAACTCCGGAAAGAGACCCCTTTATATTACATAATTTCCGCTTAGACAGTTTATTCTTCTTCAGTACAACTCAATTCTTTTGCGTGTACGTACAAAAGAAAGGATTACCTAGTGTAACTGACGTAGTAATATCACGTCATCCTTCTTCCTTCCATAGTTAAATAATACATTCACTTATAAATACAC
>JAHZNG010005242.1:0-11244 GCA_027744375.1 Orchesellides sinensis | reverse complement strand
TTATTTTTTTCCTGCTCATAATAATAACTTTGTGTATCACAACCACAACAAGTTCCTTTATTTAGACCGGTTCATCTAAAAAGGTAATATTGGAATAGTTTCGTGGAACAAAAAAAGTTTCATTAAAGTTATAATGCAGTTTCTTGAGATATATTATTAAACAGATGTATATGAATGATGATGATGATAGTTGGATAAAGTTCAGAAAGTTGGGTATTGACATGTTCATATAACATTTATAGTAATATTATTGACTTACCTGTGACTTCTCAGTGACTAGAGTTCCATTTCTACTCTTGTAGGTTATATTAATCCATGCCATGGTGTATTCCTCAGGTAAGCCTAGTGGCCACTCTGACGCAGCGGCTACAGACTGAACGGATGCGTTTAGACATGACAGTGTAATAAAAAGCAATGTGAGAAAAGTCTCCGTCCATTCTCTCACACAATGCCCCATCTTGAATTTTATTTTTCTGTGGTATCTTCCTGTGATTTATTTGATTACACAATATTTTCTTCCTTTTTAAAATAGATTTGTTGGACTATATCTCATATAGGTAAATGATGAGCGACGAGCATCCCATAACACTTCCAGTTCCCATATATATATAATATTGGAGATTAAAATGTACTATAGCATATTTTCTTTACAATTACAACTATTGTACTATTATATAAAAATTAACGTATTTTTAAACTGTTGTTATCCTACCATGATCAAAGTAATGGCGATGACGACACATAAGGATAACTAACGAGTAGCCGTCTTATATACACACAAACACACTAATTCACAAGGTTAACTCATGCCGATATTTATACAGTGGTTTTTTTATGCCAATTATCCCAGTTTCCAGGAATTACCACCAGACTTGCTATTTTGGATTGTGATCAAAAATATTTGTCCAATGCACAAATGGCGATTAACAATAAACTGACATTTTTCATAAATCCTTGTAAACCTAATCTAGAGTTCCCTTTTAGAACTGTTTCTATAGAAAAAAGTTTTACAAGTGTCTATTATATATGACAGTATATATTCCGATTTAAAAGTTTTGTCCCAAACTGAGTGCAACTGTCACAAGAAGACAATCCCCTTTATTTCCATCAGCAATAATGGTAACTTGCCTGACTCAATTTTCATATCAGAACACAAGTTACAATCTTTTCCATCTACAATCAACATTTTTCCTGATGTCCTCCTACTATATGCTATATAGCAATTTTAATTTTTCGCTGTCAATGTCAATAACACAAATATGCACCAAACACTTAAACACTCTTCAGCAATATTGTCATCATCCCCAAAAAAGAAATTATGCATGTAAAAAAAGACCAGCGTTGCAGACAAGCGTTCAAGCCTTCTCAAAAGTGACTGACTGACTGCGTACAGTTGCCCAAAGACTTTTGATGTGTAAAAAACTTGAAGACTACACTGGACTCACTGTTACTTTAAGAGAGTTTGACTGCGGTAAATGTTATTCCAGCAGTAGTATCTCATCAAGCAAGAGAGAGAGAGAAACACTTACAAAATATATATCTCTTGTACACTTGCTCAGTTTTTATATACTTTTGAGATGGTTATGCTGAAATTGACTTGTGTATACTGGTTAATAGTTATGGAGCAGTAAAATCCATACATTTGGTACATATAGCTTGTAGGTTATATGAAGAGCGTGTAAAAAAGGTTTCCAGCTCCAGCGGCTCAGTGTGAGTGAGTTGTCGACCAACTCTGTGTTCTGCTAATGTTCAACTGAACCTCTGAAGCAAGTAAGAGATAGCTCTATATATGAAGCTCTCTGGTTTGGCTTAACTTGCATGTTGGATTTCTAATTTTGCGGCGTTATGCAGCACTACTGCTTAAAGGAATACAGGTTTGGAAACTGATGTGTGGCAAAGGAGAGGCGAGCACGAGCTCCAAATGAGAGTGGATGGAGAATGGTTGTTAAAAGAGGATTGTGAGAGAGGCTTGCTAAATAACAAGAGAGAAAAAAGTGTCCTTTGTGCACTTGGAACAAAACTCGCTGTTGTTTTGTTGATGTTGATTACATTTTATGGGTGATTTTACTTTTTTATATAGACTCTTCCATAAGCTATGAGAATAAAAATGTCTTCTTTGTCTCTCTCGTCTTCTGTTGTCGATCAGGTTGTTCTTGTCGTCAAATCAATGTCGTTTTGTTTGCGTTAATCGTTCTCGTTCAAATCACTGCATGCCATTTCAATTTCGTTTTGCATAATGTTTAAAGTGTATGTAGACACTATGCAGATGATGACGATAAGCAATGCATATAAGAGCTTCAAATTGAATCTTCTTCCCAGAGTCTAGTCTTCTGTATGGGAACACAAAGAAGGAAAAGCAAATAAATTGTTGGAAATGTTGTTGCTCTTTTATGTAAAGAGTGAGCTTTTAAGAAGAAACAAGATTTGTGTGTGCTTCAACAACACTCGTGCAAAATGTCATTCATGAGGAATGGATAGATAGACGGAGATAATACCTTTATTTAGAAGCATTTAAAGTCAAGATTAGACATGAGATGAGAGGGAGAGAGAGATGAGCTCTCACGTCATATGAAAACAGAAGGTGTGTTTATGAATGATCCAGAGAGGCTTCAGAATATTGTATGTTACTATGTGTAACTCACCTTAACTTTTTCACAGTTAGATTCAAAATATTCAAACTGACTTAGCAGAGCTACACGCTGCTTCCCGTCATTTGCCATATCGTTTCTTTTATTTTAGTTTTCCATGAATAAATAAATAAATAATAACATGGGAGAGAGTGACGAGGCGTGCGTTTGTAGTACCATATCGGATGTTACGTGTTTGATTAAAAATTGGGTTTATTTTTGTTAGGAAAAGACACAAATATGGAGTAATTTAGTGGAGATGACTGTATCTGACATATGTATAAGATGAAATGTTACTGGAAGCAAAATATGGGGCTGTAACTTCACATTTACTAGTCTTGTTATTAATTTATTAACGCAGTGTATCTCCATTTTCATCAAACAGGAATAAAATTGTGTTAAAAGCCATTCATGACTACCTTTTAGCTACTGATGTCGACAAAGTAAATCTTTTTATTGGGATACATCATTTTGTATATTAACCCAGAGTAGGACAGGGAAAGACAAGAAATCGACCATTTAAAAGTTAAGTAAGAATAAACCACATTTTAACTGATTGCTCAATACTTACTCTACAAAACTTTTGTTTGTATTCCCTTATGTATTCTATGTGTGTGGCGGTTTTGCACTGTGCCATGAGCTCATGAATTTTTTAGCGCAAAATTCTCGTCAACTTGAGGAAAAGAATGGGTTGTAGTAAAGACCCTACAAATGTTTAAGACAACTAGACAAAATGGAGACGTAACTAAAGAGTACACACAAAAGTAATGTACCTGTATGTATCTATTTAATGTACTTGTATATATATATATATGTAGGGAACTATTGTTATTGCAATGAAATAGTAAGCAATAATATATCCCACTGTTTCACCTGGACTACTGTGGTGCACGTCTTGTATATATATATATGTAGGGAACTATTGTTATTGCAATGAAATAGTAAGCAATAATATATCCCACTGTTTCACCTGGACTACTGTGGTGCGCGGTCTATCTGGATGGTTAACTTGTTTTATGCCTAAAGAGAAACGAAACTTTTACATTTTTTACATGACTACTACACCAACCTGAGGAGATGCTTAGCAAATAATTTATGTGTAGTAGTAGTAGTACTAGTCTTTGTCTGTGAGAGCTTGCTCCAGTCTTGCAAAACTTACCGACAATCTAGATCGCTTTAAGTTGTTGGAATATAGTTTTCGTGATATGTCGAGCACATCTCCTCAATGAGAAAAGAGAATTGGAGAAAAACTTGTTTGAAGTTGAAGGACAGATTTGTACCTACATAAATGCACTTCACAACAGGTATATGAGTCTGGAAATTTTTAAAATGCAACATGGGATGAGCAGACAAAAAAAATCTCGGGGAGAGAGGGGGACAAATCGATAACTTTAAGGGTTTGAAGGTTTTGAGGATAAATGTGGCACCAGAGTTTTTTTTGGAATATAGTTTTCGTGATATGTCGAGCACATCTCCTCAATGAGAAAAGAGAATTGGAGAAAAACTTGTTTGAAGTTGAAGGACAGATTTGTACCTACTTAAATGCACTTCACAACAGGTATATGAGTCTGGAAATTATTAAAATGCAACATGGGATTAGCAGACAAAAAAAAATCTCGGGGAGAGAGGGGGACAAATCGATAACTTTAAGGGTTTGAAGGTTTTGAGGATAAATGTGGCAACAGAGTTTTTATGGGAATGAATAAATGTACAGAGAGGACGGGTTTAAATATGAAAGTTAAGTTAGAGTGATGTGGAAAATCGGGTTTACTGCTAATGTACTATATTTTTTTACGACTAAAGGTCATTATGATCATCAAAAAACTAATCTTGTATTAACACACAGATAATCCACTATGCAAAGGTGGAAGTATGTCAAGGGCTTAAAAAATGTTGAAATTTACCATATAAAAAAATTACGACGTTGTAAAAAAAATTTGTCACCTGTTCTGTTTTATGTAGTATGTTAAACAAAAGTAAAACTGCATAATGAAATCCCCAGGGATACATGGACCTTATATTTGCGGAGACTAATGTACAAATCCCTTTTCTTGGTAAACAGGTTGTTGGAAGTATCACTTTTGATCAAACAACATGTTCTTGCCTACAAGCATAAAAGATGCAAGGTAGTTTATAAAAATAGAGACTGGGGAGAGGTTTATAAAGTGTTTAAACATAAAGCTCTATTGATTTTAGATTATATACATGAGTAAATTCCACATCTTGGTCGTCATCCCATTATGCATAAATAAACCTTGCATATATGTTACTGCGAATTTAATAAGCTCTTTAGAAGACGCAAGGTAAGCAAACTTTTTAATACAATTTCCTGTTAAAACTAGAATTACATTGTGAATAGATATAGGAAACTTTACGGCAAGTTTTCCAAAAGTCAATTCAATATCCAATTCGTTTACGCTTCCATTGTAACCAGAAAAGTTTCAATGTTTTAGATCCTAATAATTAATTGTAATATCCTGTGACGCATAAAACCCCAATAACTTTTGACTCTATCATTAGACCCCCCTCTCTCTTGTAACGTTTGTATATTATTTGCTACATGTATGTTTACCTTGCAAAACCCGAGCTCAAATCAGTTTGAAAATCACATACCTTTATAAATACCTTCTAAACCATAAAACGCAAAAAATGACACAAAAAAAACTCGACAATATTTTTAAGGAATGAAATGACTGTCGAAATAAATACAAAAGTTCACTAACTAACTCTTACATACACGCATACTCAGACGTATTATATTGAACGCTTGATTTTTATGGATATATCTGGATAATTAGTGTTCGTGCTGAGTAGGGGAAGAAGAAAAAAGTAATCGAGAATGATCACTAACTACAATTGCCTCTCTCTACGACAACATCAAACATAGTAGCGTTTGCATCGATATCCCATTAGCTCATACTCATATATCCATGAACTTGAGTGTAATCTCTAAAGGTATGTGTATGTATGTACACGACAAAAAACAAAACAATCATGCATAGCGTGTCAGTAGTTAGTTTAGATATGAAGCATTAAAAATCGATGATGTTATGTTACATTCGTTATTTTACGTATACATTATTGCACACATTCCATACACTACCATCAACCATACCAGTAAAGCAAAAGAACCAAATGTGTGCAGTGCAATGCAAACATAATGATGGTAAAATTGCAAATATCCAAACCACACGACACAGAAAACGTTACTATTCCCAAATACACATATGCATAGTACAACGTTTATCAAGGAAAAGGAGTAGATAGCTACCTGGGGATTTTCTACAGTTTCCGTAATGTCTGTCTGTCCAATACAAGAAAGGTTGTTGCTAAAAGGCAGTTTCCAAATGACCTTATACGTATATTCCTACATTTGTCGCTACTTTGGTATAAAATGGTTTGTCATTTGTTGTTTATTTATTTTCCAGCATAAAAGCCATATAAAGTGTAGCTAACTGGTTCACTTCTCTCTTTATAGGCTCATAATGGCTCACGCTTCAATTACACTCACTAAAAAAAGTTGCCTTTGAACACACAAAAACAAACTTTACGGTTCCTCTTCTCCAACATTCTGTGTGGAATGCAATTTATTAGAGGTTTTCTATAGTGTAATAGTGTGTAGCGTAATTGTGGTTTGGTTTAGTAAAATGCTGTTTGGCCCGCACACAAACACACATATACACTAGCATACAACAACGGTCTTTGTGTAGCATTGGATATATATTTTTTATTGCAATGACAGTTTCGCTTGAAACATAGGTAGTTTGAACTATTGTACTTTATAAGCAAAGTCACCTAAATATAATATTACTTGGATTTACATGGCATGGCATATGCTACAACTACGGGGGTTTTCTCTAATAACTTTTAAGGTATTCTGGTGCTCAGTGAACCAAATGTGAATATGTTGCCCCACTCCAGAAAAAATGTCTGGCTAGGCTGATACACAAATGCGATAACGGTGAGTGACTCCAGAACAGAAAAGCTTTATGTGACTTTTACTGGTACTGCAGTGGCAGGTTCATCTCATCAGTTTTAAACATATATTGTAAACACCGGAATGAAAAGGAAGTATTAATACAAGTCATCATATTAAATAATAAGTTTTGTAAGGTACACACATTGAAGTTTTGTTTTTTATTTGTTTACCATACTAATGTTTGTCATATACGACAGAAATCAATTTAGTCATTATGTCACCAAAATGGGACTGGGATATGAGTGATACAACAGACAAGAGACTTCTTTGTCAATTGAGTAAACGCTTACTCTTTAATTTTAATGATGGAGCAACATAACATGCAAACAAGTAACATGCATCATGACATTATATTCAATTCCTGTTTTTACTGGATATTGGACAACGGTGATCAAAGACTGAAACACACATGACAAAATAAAATGTACATAAGTACAATAAAATGCACGTATGCCCAGAATAAAAGCTATTTACATAAAAGTTAGTCTGCATAATCCTATTTGTCATCCAGTAATCACATCCAAACATGGTTGCCCATAAAACGAACACACTACCGAGTAATCCAGCTTGTCAAGAAAATGTCTGCACGTAAAGAAATAGAGAAGATGTATCACATGTTGATAAAATGAATTTAAACGTGAAAAGCTGGAGAAATGGTTGCCTTTTACAATTCAGCGCTGTTACTGTTACAGTTTGACATTGACATAACTTATGCTTGCAACCTATTTAAAGCATTTCTATTCTAGGTTGCGGGGACGGTATTTAAACTTAAAGATCTATTTTTCTTCTTGAAGGAAAAAAATTGTTGTGCGGTTTTGGGTAGCCATAGATATTTATAAAAAAGTGACCCATATATATTTCTGGTACTACTTTTGTATGGAATTGGTTATAATCATGTGTAAAATTTTGCTTTTCACATCATTTCATCCCATGTGACATTGGAACACTATTCAATGCAATATATTATGCATTATTCAACATTAACTTCATATTTGTTATGAAATAGAGCAGTTCATGTCTATGCTAATAATAGATAGATGTTATGCCATACAGAAAAGTTACGTTATGAACGAAGGACATTCCAAAAGCTGGTGATGTGTATGTATTGGAATCTGGAATTCATTTGATATTGGAAAGCCACCATGAATACTTGTGAATGAAAAACTTATTTTAATATATATGTCAGTTGACTAACCCAATATTAAACTTGTAGTGTGGAGTGAATGAATGAACCAACGGTATTTAATATCAGAGAGCTATAAATTCTTGCGGAGAGGTACACATATTAAGAATATATACCAATAATATATATAAAGTATATAATACTTGGTATTACTCACATCTCGAACACCCACAGCTAAGATTACAATATCTCCAATTAGTTTAATTTTCTGATTTTACCGAAATTCCGTGAGTAACTTGACACACGTGATGATGGATTGCGCAACTGCATATATCATCTTCTGCAACCTCTTTTATGTATCTAAATGTAATTAGATGAGGACGACCGTTTGTAATTGTGCAACTAATACAGGCTCATTTGATGGTGACTGAAAAGGCCACTAGAATTTTCCCCAGATATTTCATGATAATGAACACACATAAAATTCCCTTCCTTTCACCAAATGAACACATTGGTGGGCTAGAATAAATTAAGTCGTACAAGGTATCATCTTTTTTAGTAATACCTTCGTGAACAGCGTAATAAAGGATCACATGTGTCTCAAATTATATTCTATGGAATGATGGTAATGAACTGCTTTTTGAAATACTAGCATCATTTTTTTTCATCTTTGCAAGAGATGTGCCAAGCAAGTAATTATAGCATTTATGCACAAATAAATATCATATCTTGCTCTCAGATTTTCTAAAGCTCTCTCTCCAACGTTTTCCAGACAAAGCCGACTTGTTGTCACCCTGGCAGAGAGAAGATACCAAGCTTTACAATATCAGTTCCCATGAAACATTTTCTGTGGAAAAATATGAAAAGCATACTTGGTCCTTTTGTATCTCATTTGTAACTACTTTGTACTTTCTCGTCCCATCTGCTGATTCCCTCTGAGAAAGGCAGAGTACTTCTCATATTTCTCCTTGTAACATTTTAGTAAGTCTAATTCCTTCATAATTTTATTACACGGTGTAATCATTCAATAGCATGTATGCATCTGATTAAGTTTCCTATTCCTCCTTTCATGAAAAAACTCTTGCTTCCTCTTCTCTAACAAATTAACAGCAAAAAACTTAAATGGACTAAGAATAGCAAGCAAGCAAAAGAATTGAGAACTCACGTCGAGTGTAACTTTAAAACTTTACTATGGTAATATGGCAACACGCTACATGTGTAACTAAGAACATGGAGAAAATGAAGTTCATTCAACTTGAGCATAGTAGTGAATGCAAAACTGTAGTATTATTATTATATTCAACTATCCTCCTTCTCCTCCTTTCTGCATGTCTGTAAGCTTTACAAGTTGCGAGAAAGAAAAAACTTCTCCAGCAGCTTCTTGGCTAAAAAAGCTTTCATTATATGCCTATATACAGTATACAATTCTTGTCAACCCTTTTGCTCCCCTTTAAACCACCACACGTTCATTTTCTTTTTAACTTTGCATGTGAACACTCATACATAATATAATATGCAGTTTCCTTTCTTCCTCCGCCGAACTACGCCATAGTTATAAATGATTGGATTGGCAAACCCATGTGTGTGTTTTGCGGCAATATCATCTACGGTAGTCAATGACGATGGAAATGATGATGCTAATGATTTAGCGATACATAATAGCATTTAGTAGTATGCATGTTATGGGATTATAACAGGCAGGAAGCCACTACTTACCTATATAATATTTATATACATATATGCGTCATTATTATTATCATCACAAAATATATCATATATCATAACACGTTTACATTTTTATATCCTTAATTTACTCCTGGAGACAATTGAGAAATTGCTTGAGTTGCTATGAAAGCACTTTGCGAACAAAAAAGTCTTCATCGTAATTGCTCAAGGTATGCATACACATAAGTAGGTATATACATCCATGCTAACGTCATGCTAAACTGTAATATAATAAGCTTTCGGAAATCGGATATAATTTTATTGTCATATTCACCTTGTCTTGCAGCCACTCCAACCTGAAATAATAGTAAAGGAATTCGGGAAGGTGGACTGGAAAAAAAATTGTATGCTTACGTTTAACTACGACGTAAGAAACAAGACGGAAAATAGCCTACACAATAACGATGAAAGGCTCAAGAGTTCATAGAGTAGACGAGAACGGAGTGAAAGACCAGGGACACACAAGGCGTCTTTTTAAGCTATTTATATTTGGCAAAGGAAGTGGCAGTAATAACATTCTAGCAAAAATGCCAGCTTCACCTGACCAGCTCTACAAACTAGGTAAGTTCAGAAAGCCGTCCTCATCACATCATCATCATCATAATCGCCATTTCACTATCACAGCTCAGTACTCACTAACAATCAGCTCACAAGTATAATGTAGTTACATATTTAATGGAGTGGAAATGAAAGGCATGAAAAATGATTGGCTTCTGGCTCTCCCTGCTCAAGGTTTTAACAAGTTCCGTTGCGCTGGACTAACTAAACCAAGTTGGGTGTAGTAATGAGAGCAAGATATATAATATGGCCTAATAACATACAAAGCATAAAAAAATACTACAATTTTCTGCTTTTTTAGTCGTCTGAAGGTATGGTATTTGCAAAACTGCTTAGATGATTGGTGCATGCATATGTCATAAGGTTTCACTCACGTTTGGAGAAAGCTGCATACAGAGTGCTAAACTAGATTTCTGTGCACATTTGTATTTATACAGTGCAGAGATTTATGATATATGATAAAAGTTATTTAGAGTTAAATATATAAACTTCATATTCCATGTAAACTTTATAACTAATTTTCACGGAAAAAATAGTCACGCTGTGCGTATGTATATTATACTTGAAACCTAAAAGCTAAACTAAAAGAAAGAAAAGCTGTTTTATTTGCAATAAAGTATCGACAGGGTGCCCATTTTGTTGCTTAGTTTTTTATCAGTTGTCATTTTCCTTTTACCGTTTTCCACATGTTCTATAGGAAATAAAATTACTTTTGCTGGCTTGTGGGTTACAACACCCTTCGTGTTTGCTTACATGGGGAAAGTACGGATTGCAGCGCGATCTCTAATCACTTACTATGATTCCTTTTTGGGATAGTTACACTTGGGAAACTGTTTTAGTCTAAGATAATAATAACATTTGAAAATTATTCCGTTGTACGAAAAAGTACATCGTTTACTGTCGCACCTAATTATAGCTATAATTTAGATGTATTTTTAAAGAAAATGTTGACGACATGCAAGGTCAATAATAAACGTTGGCCTATGACGAACAAACAGATAAAAATTGACGGTATTACATGGAATGATTGCTAAATCGCTTTGATGACTTCACATTTTCATACTGTATTATCTGTTTTGTCACGTTATACATGTCATATGACTGCATTAATGGCCTAGGTATGTACGCTTTTCTTGGAATACGTTGTTTTGTTAGTGTTCAAGGTAACGACAGACGGGCAGAGGAATGGACTGATAAGGTGTGTTTTCTGGATTTTCTTACTTACTTATTTA
>JAHZNG010005241.1:0-11760 GCA_027744375.1 Orchesellides sinensis | reverse complement strand
CCTTTTCCTGAATGGAATTTCCATCTATTCATAATAATAAAATTTATAATATGCTGGTGTCGTTGTTTACTGCGATGCGTTGTTGCAGGCATGTGATAGACAATGTGATCATCTCTTTGCGTGCCGATATATTGTTCTGCATGTCGTAATCTGTATATAAGTACAAGAATACTCTTAGGTTGTCCGCATGTTATAAGCAGCATGAGGCATAAATAAATGGCATATGAATATTTATATGCAAATCAAGTGTGATTTTCCAACACACCAGCTCCCAACCCAGTCCAAAAAAATGTGAGCATAATGTGCGTGTAGACATCAGACTAGGAGTCAGGACAGGAGCATCTGATATGACAATACCAATAATTTAGCTATTACTTCAACATTATAAATAACATCATCATGTGAGACCACAAGACAACAAAGAAAACTTTGGGAAACCTCATCATACCCAACAAAACAACAAAAACTGCTAATGCAATGTCACGCTTCCTTCTTCTGAAATTCCTCAATGTGCTTCCTTTATTTTTCGCCTTTGCAGGCAACAGAACTACTTGCGGTGCTCCTCATGGAAAAAAGGTTATCTAGGTATGGAATGGATGTTCTTCTTCCCCTCTAATGAGCTCAGTTTGGTTGTAACAAGTACCTTCTTCCTTCCTATTACCATTTTAAATAATTCTTATGAAATAGTTTTTTCCTCAATTTAGATATGATGCATTGCTTCAATGACATCATGCTGTAAAAACGACTAGTAGCAAACAATCATTCAAGTAATTTATACTTAATCACCACTCTCACTAAACATCGAGTCAGCTTTTTGCAATTGTGACCAATCATTGTTATTGAAAGTCCCTTCAACCATGTACATTTCCATTAAAATGTAATATCTGTTTGGAGCATGAATAAAATTTGATGATTTAACCAGAATATTTTCACTACAAAAACACAAAGAGCAGATGATGATGTAATGTGTAAATATATTTTACTATAATAGTAATAAACTTTACTACTATTCAAGGGGAATGTCCTACAAGATTCATGGCTGTCAAGGTATACATACAATATATACATTGTGAACCAAGAACTACATGTCATCTACCTCCAAATATATATTTCAACACAATTCATGATTAGATGGAAACTCCCACGTTCGTTTTTTGGTGTAGATGATGATGATGAGAACGCATTAACTTTCTGGTAATGAGCTTACAGAGGAGGGATATCATGCTTGTATCTTCGACCCTTTGAACTAGTGATCATGATGGGTAGGTAACAAACAACGACACCCGTAGGTAAATGGCATTTTCTGTGTTATGTTATCTCTTGTCCTGTGTGGGATGCTGAAAAGCAACCGATCAAGAGTCTTTCATAATAATAATAAAGAAGTGTGTTTAAATGTGGGAGGACGAGAGCGCATAAATATAAGTGGTAAAAGAATAATATAATGTATTATAAATGCGTATAGGTATTCCAAATTCCTTTGTGATGACCTAGCCTAGCCTTGCGAAAAGATTTTTGATAACTATGTATGTAAAAAATTCTCTTCATGTACTAATTGTTGACACACAAAATCCTATCAATTCGTCAACTCTCTCAAGAAAATTACTCTGCCTATTCAGGACCAAGTAATCTTTGATCAAAAGCGTAGGACTTGCCAGGAACAACAAAACACGTCATGTAGGTAATAGCTCTGGTTTTCCAATGAGGCATGGGAAAGCTTGATCAATCAGGATAGTCAATCAGGATAGGGATCTTAGCTAATTTTACTGTTTTGGTAGTTGATTAGCTCAAGCTCAGCATAATAATCTTTATAATACGGGTTTACGGTTTTTAGCTCGGCTGATGATTGCAATCCTTATATGACTTAACAAGAATTGGATGGTACTTTGATAATTACCAAAACTCTAAGAAATATTTATTGATCATAGATGAGAATGAATTATCGACTGTATAAAGCAGCATTTGTGCGCTATAATATTGTTCCAACAAGCATGTGACACCTAATAACGACTTAAAAAGCAGTGTACCTAAGATAAAACAAGTTCATTTGCAAGAACAGTGACTAGAGTGATCATGAAATCTAGACCACATGATCTACTTCTTGTAACAAGCTGCATTCCTGATTTCTATAAGCTTTGCAATAGGTTTTCCCTTGCATATTCAGACCAACTGCCTTATGATCAATTAAGAAATGACATCATTATATTCATGATTTCTTTGTTTCTACTTCTTGTAACAAGCTGCATTCCTGATTTCTATAAGCTTTGCAATAGGTTTTCCCTTGCATATTCAGACCAACTGCCTTATGATCAATTAAGAAATGACATCATTCTATTCATGATTTCTTTGTGAACAATGCAGGTGAAAACGAAACTTAAAATTGAACTCATATAAGTAGATGAATAATGCACGTCTTGCTGATTTGATCATGCATGTTGCTGACAAAGTAATGTGTAGGTTGTAGTATGACAGTATGGCAGTTTTTTATCCCTCTGGTAGGTGAAGCATTCGCTTTGGTATTCTTCCCGGAAGGAAGCTAATAGTTAGCGCACTGATGTAATATCGTTTGTACAGAATGATTCGTTTATTTGTATTTATTTGTAAAACTTCTGCGCGTAGAACTTCTGTGATTAGCTTACAATACCCAATGTTATTTCCAGAAGATAGGTCAATGATATTTGAGCTCAATGCTAATCTGCACTATCGAAAACTTACAGCAACAAATATCTCTTTTAGTTGCATCATACCTGAATGCGTTAAGATTAACATAAGCAATGTGATTGTTTAGCTTATGCTCATAAGATTATTTCTTCAAATACTACGTGGGTGAAATGAATACAAAGTTGAAACTATAGTTTTATATTTCCCTCAAGATATTCTTGAACAGCCATTCACTTTGCGATATGGGGTTGATCACGAGTTCTTTCGCCTAAATTATGCGTAACGTATGTACATTCTCGCTTTAAGGTGAAACGTAATAGGCACATTAAATACATAAAAGAAGCGTTACCGTATACACTAATGGGAGAGCAGATTCAATAAAAATTCATGTAATACGCCAAAACATAGGTACGCCACAGTGTACAGGTACACTGAATAATATGTTGAGTTGAGAAAAAAAGTGCCATCATCATGTTTATTTTTAATGCTTATTCATTCTTTATCATCAATGATGATTAAGATAAAGTGCTCGTTAGGATGATGGACTGCTGACTATTAATCATCAACTGCCGCATCTCACACTTGAACAACGATTATCTCAGATGAGACGAGTCAGTTTTTATATTAAACTGCGTGGTCCTGTAATATAAATGATGGACGGACTCACTTTTTGTTTAGATCAAGTTGATGGGATGAAGCAATGCATTATGTAGCAATAGACACGATATACATAGGTATGCGTAATATTCAAATAGGCAAAACTTGTATCATTCCATTCATAAATGAACCCTAACTAGAACCTCAATTTTAAATCAGCTTTTGTGTATATTCCCATCCCACATGCATCAAGCCATCCCAAATTCAGCGTTACCCCGTAAAATTTTGTTTATTACGGTGGTGATGGGTTCGTATGTATGTAAAAGTAAATGTGTCTGATACAAAACAAGTAAAATCAACAATTTGCTTTTTGTGCTGGACATCACGTCAGCGACAGATTTATAATGTAACCTTTCACACAAGAGAAATATAATGATTTTGTGGTGATGTCACTTTTTAAATCGACACAATTTCTTAAATTAGGAATTGATAATATAGAGGGACAGATACCTACTTAATATTCTGATAATCACTACCGAAAATAAAAGAGTGCAAAAGGTTCAACCTAACTGACATGTTAATTTGCTTCTTGGAGTAATAACCCGAGTTCTTGTGTGTTTTATAAAAGTACGCTCATAATGTTCAATACTTGTGTTGCGAGTAACTTCGAAAATAACATTACAATTTGACAGGATGTTTGTGTTTATGTTTGATGTCTAGCCTTGCCTTCCAGTTATAAGACGGCTGCGTTTAGATTCAAAGAACCGTTCTTAGAATGTTTGATAACTATGATATTATTTTAGACTTCCGGTTCAAAACTTCATCCAACGACAGTTTCTATATAGTACAAACACTGCAACAGAGTGAAGACTGAATGAAAAATAAAAACTGAGTAACACTAGGTAAAAAATAGGACTTGGATTTGTAAGCATTGTCAATATTCTGCTCTGCTATTCATCTGCCATGAATATAAATTATAGGATAGGTTAGAACTTGTTTGCTGATACTACGTCCTTGCTTGTAAACAAAATTTCACCACCAAACCATTCTTCGTACTATTCGCAATGCATTGTATTGGAATAAGCCAAGGAGATAATTATGATCGAACGAGATGCAAACCAGACCCTTGAAATGTCAGTTGGGACGGAATGGTGAAGTCATTTTTAATTTTGGGCAGCTTACTTTTAAAAATATTTTGAATTATGCAAAAGCATACACAACATCATTTACAGATTAGCAAAGGTGGGCTGAACGATATACACCTATTAGCTGTTTCAGTAAGTCCTTTACTATCCAAATGCATTTGAATGAGCTCAGCAAGAATATCAACATAAACATGGGCTCGACTCTCGTCACCCTTTCATCTGGTTTGCATCTTTATGGTGTAAACGTGCATAACAAACTATACATTCTAACGACGCTAGTAACTGTTAACCTAAGTACAAAGCTATCTAGCGTCCTAATCCTGAATAGCAAAACGGCTTATGAAAAATGTGCAAGGATTACAATAAAGGAAAGTCGGTATAACATTGATGGTATATGTATTACTACTAGAAAAGTGAGTTTTACTTTACTTTATTGTAATAGCCGACAAATTTTAAGATTAGGGCAAAATATTTTTCGATTGTTATGTGTGGGTGTGGTACTACTTTGGTACGAAACTACTTTCTTCTCACTTTGTATCTTTCAAGGTTTGCTACATACACGGTCAGTCCAGTATTACTTAAAAGTTCATGATCTGTTGACAAGGTAGACAAAAACGCATTAATTTTAGCACCTGCATAATATACATGAAACCTTTATGAACCGTGATCTAAACAGTATGTAGTACGTGTGCATTTCGGTATGCTCTTTTGCAACGTGCTAAGAACTCCATCTCCAGATCATGCAACATTAGAAACTTTTATGTACATGCAAATTAAAATCATGCAGTCGTGTGAAAGGAACCATGTCATCCATCATCACGATTTCTCGATCAATTGATCTCACTCAGTCTTGCCGTTGATGAGGAAAAAATGCCTCAAATCCTGAATAATATGTAGATGATATCATCCAAATCTAATCAAACCACTGCCTTACAGAATTTGTGTTATCTCTAACCGATACTATTGTTTGTCTGGTTAAGTCAACATACCTTTTGTTATTGAAAATGTTACTATCTTTATTGGAAAGTTTGTAAGCGCTTGTGTAACATGGAACTCAATTTCCAATTTGCGCTTTCATCTTCCCGTTACAAGAATCTACTCCAAAGAAACTATTAAAGAGTGTAAGCAAATTAGCTTAGCTGTAAAAAGCTTTGTTTGTATGCGATTAAATACGGACAACGGATTGAGAAAACAAGGAAAGGCAAAATTAGTTTGTTGTTAGAATGTTTTACTAATTTTTAAATCAATAAATTATGTAAACGATGCATCCTGAGTATTTATATGCTCCTATTATTGCAAAGCAATCTTTCCCAAATCTTGTATGCTTGTGAAAGGTCCTTCTTCAAATTAACAATTTGGAAATGCCCCACACAATACTACATTGCATGGAATATACATCAAGAATGTTAAAATATGTATATGTTATTATTCAATACGCCGAACTAAAAGTAATTACGGCTTCTTTAAACTCACTCAGGCGTTTTGGACACAAGCCCAAGCCATAATTGGTAATTTAATGAAACGTGGTACATATGTACATAATTATAGAAACCGAGTCCGAATGCCTTCTGACATTACAGGTGTTTTCGATGCAACGTAATTGAATTTGGACAGTAACAATTCAATCGGTCTAACAATTGCTGGTATGATTACAGGAGCCGAACTGATTGAATCTCTGTTGTGAAACTCGACATGATCTTTTAAATGAAAACTGAAAGTTACGCAGATTCAAGACTGGCTAGGGACGGCCTTGCATTTTTAAAGGAGGATAGGTTTATTTCATGTGCCCGTTTGAATGTGTACATGCTAATTTATAAGTTTTTATCGGATCATGATCTATTATAATTTTACGGCTCAACTTTTAATGAAGTTGGCTAGTGTCTACATGTTATGCAATTATTTTTTATACATGTTTTAAACAGGAGCAGCAGTCTCTCTCAAGCATGGTATCATTATTATCATAACTATTATTGCACAATAAAAATGAGCGCAACCATATACGTTTAAACAAGTGCAAAGATGATGTCATCAGAAATAGCTAATAAAGTCAAAACAGGCTTTGTAAATAAACCAAAGCTGTAAACCATACAAGCTCTTGTGTACGTGTGCTAAAAATAAGGATTATTAATTCTATCCAAATCTTCCAGTTGAGCCCACTTGTTTAACATAAAGTGTTTCTCATCATAGAAAAGTAATAATCTGTGATTACAGCTGAATAAATGCAAATACTTAAATTAGTTTCGATCACATAAACGACTTTTATGGCTCACCTCACGATAAATCAGGATCCAATGAATCCAATAAATCATTCCTTGTAACAACTTTGCATAAACCGCAGCAAACCTATTGGTAATTATTTTGCTTCTGATTCGTTACAAAAGCTCATGAAACTTTTGAGCCTAGCATACCAAATTAATTCAAATACAACACTGAACTATTGTTTCACACCGGAAACAGAATACTTTCTTCCAACACTCAATTCACAAGAATTACTATTACTATACAACACATTTTACTACTGCAATACGCCGACACTCGCGGGAACTTTTGTAGAACCTAGCACTCCTCTTGGTACAAACAATGGATAGATACTTTACAAGCTCATCGCGTGCTTTAGATTTCGGATGAGAAAATAATCTTGCAACAAATTACTTCGTAGCATTAACTATTAAACTGAACTCATCAGCAGTCAAACATCAACTGCAAAGTTAGGGTTTTTTGTTTTGAGCTTAGTTTACTGAGCCGAAAGACAGGCAACAAAAAAGACAATCTTTCATACATATGTGAAAAAGAAACGTAAAAAACTCATGAAGAAGCAATGCATAAACATAATGTACCCAATGTTTGGCAATGCGAGCAGAAGGAGTATAAGCTATGCCATCATCCTTAATAATATCACAATTCAGGAAACATCATTACCATTATTATGCATATTATGGCTTCATTTCTTTATCATCGTTAGAACGTCTTTCTATGAAATGTGACCGCTGCCATGCATCACCATGTGCTTTAGCTAAGGCATAATGTAATGACATGATAGGACACAAACATATATATATTAAATATTAAATTCTCTGTAATATGCATTCATAATCACCAATCACTATACATATACTACGAAATACATCCATATTGTACGTATTTTGGTGCTAGGACTTCATCATGGTGAAGCGTTTCAATACATTTTATCTTCTCGTGTGTTCGGCAAAGAAATATCCATTGTAAAACATGCATTGTCGCATGTGTGTACATACACATCGTTAGAACGTCTTTCTATGAAATGTGACCGCTGCCATGCATCACCATGTGCTTTAGCTAAGGCATAATGTAATGACATGATAGGACACAAACATATATACATTAAATATTAAATTCTCCATAATATGCATTCATAATCACCAATCACTATACATATACTACACAATACATCCATATTGTACGTATTTTGATGCTAGGACTTCATCATGGTGAAGCGTTTCAATACATTTTATCTTCTCGTGTGTTCGGCAAAGAAATATCCATTGTAAAACATGCATTGTCGCATGTGTGTACATACACATGTTTACAACTACTTTTATTCAATAGTAAGAAAACAATATTTATTATCTAAGTACATAGTCTGACAAATAGAACTACTTAAATACAAGGGAAATGACCATCATATGGGTAAACATTACAATAATAATCAATGTTATCAGCTATGCATTATATGGTACCTAAATATTAAATTTATCCAGGTTGTTTGTTAGATGCATTATACAGTATACGTCCGTATCTGCCAAAACCATTTCTAGAGTACCCAAAGATTGCTGATTGCTGAAAGATTTGGATCACTGCACTCCAGCTCTAAAATCATTTTAAAGTCAGAACATGGATTGTTTGCTTTTGGTAGCACATGTCTGTAAGTTTTTTTTCCTGTAGGCAGCAGAATTCAATTTAATGCACACACCTTGATATTTTCATATGTGTAAGTGATGTCAACAGGAAGTGGATGAGCAAAAATGGTTTGATAAATGTCTGTGTATTTGGGTATTTTTGACGGATATCCACAAAGAGCCTAGCCCATGTCTGCCCAAACCAAATTACCCATAGTGCTTGTGGTATGAGGCATAAGGTGTGTATATAATATGTCTAAATACTAAATACATACATATTGATTGCCCTGATTTCAATGTATTGAAAATTTAATACCTATTTCCTGGTCAAGTTTATTAAATGTCACAAAATCATCCACATCACCACCACGATTGCATGGAGATACAAAACAATATAGCCCATATTCCAACTTTATCGGTAGGTCACAAACACAAACTTTGAAACAAATGCTCAGGTATCAATTTACGTGTAGCACGTTATATAATGAGAGAAAGTATCCAGCAATGCTGTCTAATATTCATTTCTGAGTACATTAAAATTTTGCACTATATTCGCTACAATTTTAAGAGCTAACAAAATATTTCATACAATGAATAGCATAAAACTGATATATAGTGTTCTGATTAAAATCTATAACAATCAAGCTCGTTGCTTTGAATATTAAATCGGGAAAAATACTTCAGCTAATACGGTACCTGGTTCGCATACCTATAAAACGTGAGTAGGATTGACCACCAAGGTGCATAGTGCAATTTATGTGAACAACTTCTGTTTAGCTATGTATATATGATCTTCAGTTAGTGTTGATGTTTTTATAGCAAATTTTCTTTTTTTTAACATATGAAAACTGGTAGATAAATGGGTTCCTACCCAGACGTAACTGGTAAAGACCGGTCAAACTTATCTGATAAAAGGAATCACCAAACATTCTCCCGATGATTGAAAACCTGGAGACATCAGATAATGAAGTCTGGGATATATAAAAAGTAGGAATGTTTTAAAATTTAATGCTACACATCGATACATGGACTCGATGAATTTATTTTGTTATATCTGTTTGCATTCCAGGTGACTTCTATAAAAAGTGAATGTTTATGTGCAACATGATTGAAGACGTAGTTTATAAGTGAAGCATATAAGAAGTAAAAGCCTAAGCAGGATTAACATAATAGAGGGTAGGACTAACTGACTTTCTGATCGTAGGTCATTGAGGTGGGTTATATGTTCTTATGCGCAAAAAATAAATGTTTACTATGCAAGGCCATCCTCTTTAAACAAGACGATAGTATACCAAGTATGCTGTAAAATATGATACAATGAAGTTGAAAAGCAGTATATTTATACAATCATTATTAGCTTATCCGCATATCATTATAAAAGGTTTGGTAATACGTAGAAAGACAGTTCTTTATTAGTATATTAAGCTTTGAGGCCTATCTAGAAATGTTCCTATAACTCAATTTTAATCACAGAACTTTAGTTGTTAAATGCAAATTCATTTCCTATAGTCCATAGTCCACGCAATCAAGAAGGCAACTCTTTAAAACATTAAATTTCTTATTCTCTTGTTTAATTGTTGCTAATAAAATTACTTGTTGCCTCATACTGGATTATTTATAGGGATAAGGTGTACATTTTGGTAGATACGATACCTTGATTTCTTCACATTAAAACTTTTACAATTCTATACTATTCAAGATATGTGGAAAGATATAGGCAATATAGACATCGAATGACGCCAGGCTTTCCAAGACGAAAGGAGTTTCTTTAGTATGGTTAGCGCAAACAATGCATAACACAAAATAAGAATTGACTTGGGTAAGTTCAAATATTCTTCGTCGTTTTTTTACTTGGAAAATCCTGTTTGGGATTTATTGCTCTACTCTGAGTAATTTTCAAAATGGGTTGTTAACAACACTATATATCCGGAATGCTGAACAATCAACATTTATCACATGAATCAAGTCATTCGTATACCTACTGCCCGTCACGTTATTTACTTTTCTAAGACTGTATAGTCCCCTGTGCTATATCATCATTGTATCATTTTATCACATTGAGATCTTGAGTGCATAATTACTTAAGAAAGGATGGCAAAGAGTTGTTAAGATATTCATATAGGCAAGTCCTGGTGGAGTTTAATGCATACTCCAATATTTGTGATACCGAAGCTATGTAGAATTTTTGGACAAATATGGCGATTTGGTTTGGTGATTCCTTTGTACCTCAATAAGTTTGGGTAAAACGTCTATTTGTGAGAAAGGAATTGTATTTTTATATGTAATGCTATTCATGAAGATTCGATGGTTACTCCTGTAAAATGTGGACAGAATGTTAATTAGGAAAATCTCACATTCTTGGGAATGCCGGAATAATTCATTCATAAAATAAGATATGGTGTATACACATGGTTGTTTTTATAAAGAAAAAAGGTTCTTCGTACTGACTGCTGCATAAAAAGCAAGTTAATTGGTGGGGCTCGGATAAGATTACATGCTTGATAAATTCTTATTTTTGAAAACTGCCGCAAGGTTTCGTAAATACATAATTCGGTAGGTTTGAAAGTTTTATCACAGAGGAATGACTGTAAGGGAAATATAATTTTAGTTTTTCACTTTATACTAAAACACACCACTAGATGATTGTTATGATTACAAATAAAATTCAGCGTTTATGAATTTCCAAGATAAAGAGCCTGATAATTACTGGAGAGTTGACGGGGCTTTCCAATCTAGATTAGCTAAGTTTATCAAGCAAAACCGTTTTATTATCCACCCAACCTTCTTTACGATCAGCCTACCATTCAAAATATGTATATTCAGGCTTTTATTGTTTTTAAAATCAATTGTAAATACAAACCTAGAGCTTTATTTCCTTTACTTTGTATGCATTAGATTAAACTAGTTGATGTAAGACGTTATACTATGGAAGCAGCGAAAGCAGATGCACATATTCACCTACCACAATTGAATTTAAAAATATAGCATTTAGATATTTTTCTTCACAACCATCAAAATACAACATTTACATATTTTTATTCATATAATCATCCAAATATGCCATTTACATATATTTTTACGTTGAACCATCCAAATATACCTTTTACGTACGTAAGTCTATCAAAAAATACCCTATATCCAACTATTTATTATGTAACATAAAAATATTCCCCTTAGATGTTTTGGTGGTACAAAATATTCCCTTTGGATTTTTTGATGGTATAAAATATTCCCCCATGAATATTTTTCATGTATTTAGTAAAATAGTGGATAAAACGGTTTTTTTGCTTTGTTTATCAACGAATTTTCACCTCATAATATACCATTTACTTTACCTTTACCTTTCTGCATTCATCCATTCAAACATACCACATGCATGATTTTCTACCTTTAACCACCAAAATATACCCTTGAAATATTTTATCTTAGGTTGGACCATCAAAATATTCCCCTTGGATATTCTGGTTATAAAAAATATTCCTCAT
>JAHZNG010005240.1:0-12414 GCA_027744375.1 Orchesellides sinensis | reverse complement strand
ATATTCATTCACAGATTTTTATTTAATTCGAAATTAGAAGAAGAGGAGTGAATAGTTATTAGTTTTGTCGTTTCATAAAGTGCTTTAAAACAATTCAATGCCAACATAAGAAGCTTCAAAATACTAAACTTTCGACATGTTCTAATTTGCAACTCTTTTTGCCTCCAAACAAACACACATTAGAAAGACCAATTTATCTACCGGAAATCATATCAATAGAAGTGTGGAAACAAGTTTTATGTTCGTGGTACTTAAGCTATATATCTGATGAATTTGTTTCCACATTTACCTAAATACTAACTCCAGCTCACGAATATTTTTTTGGCAATAAATAAATTTTTGCACATCGTTTTTTGTAAAACTTGTTTGTGATGTGTGGGAAGAAAAGTATGCAGGTCAGATGAGATTGATGAGATTATTTAGGGCGACACACTTTAGTGCTTACCGGAGCCGCACTATAACTTGATCGTGAAACTGTCTAAGTATTTTTTATCAAGAATACATTTGGGTGCTGGCATATTATGAATTACCGTGTGAATACCAAGAGAACTTGAAAAGAGTGCACTAGACTGCCTGGCTATGTAGATGTTACAGAAAATAGAGACACAAATATTATTATGCACAAAATACGGGTAAAAAAGATCGATTGTAAGTTATGTTGCCACTTTGGAATATGTACCTAGTTGCCTTCCTTCAATTTAACGCCCCTACTGACTGACAAACCGTAACACTTGGCTATGGTGTGAAACAACACACAAGTTACAATTTAAACTATCACACTGAAAATGAAATTACTTTAATATTATACATTCTCTTTCTATGTGTTACGTATATAAAAATACATTAAATGTACATGCATCAATTTCACTTTAGGTATTCAAGAAGTGTGGAGAAAGGTTTAAGTAGTTTTTGTGTGTATTTTAACATACATCGTCATTATAAAAAAGTAGTTTCCTTTCTCACTCCGAATAAGAAAACATGTACTATGTATAGATTTTAAGTGAATGTGTGCTGTTATCTCTCTATCAGATCCAGTTATCCAAAGCATACTTATCTTTCAGGGAATACATAGCTAAATGGCTCACTTATTCCTCATTGTGCGTGTGTACATGGGCGGATGTTATGCCATCCCAAAAAAACTTGTGTTGGTGACAGAGTCACAATATAACAGCACAACGGAATGTACATATATTGTTATTATTATTGTGTAACTTATAGACACATGGGTTGACAGCGTATCACATCTTTCAAAGAAGGGAACCAAACCAAGCCCGACAATTTTGGATGGAAAAGGAAAAGGTCTAGAATATCCAACGTTATGATCTTTTAGATGTCACGGAGAAAGATGGGAGGAAGGAAAAGAGGAAATGACATACATATGTATATATACGGCATATTTACACATGCCTGTACAAAGACACCATAAAAGTAGCAATAATAATAATAATGTCGGCCAAAAATGTGCAAAAAAAGAGGATACTAAAAAAGAAGCAACACGTTTTTTCCCAGTCCCGACCAAAAGACCTCTTTACATTAAAAAGTAGTATGCGAGAAAGTAAACAGTGGGAGAAAGTAGAAGGGGATGACTAGTGTAGCTTTTTTATAGAAGGCAAACTAAACAAGAGTGCACTTTGCTGATAGCATGGTATATGGTCGTATCATATAGACTCCCAAAGTGATGATGATGATAATAATATTGTCGTGGTGTGATGGTTGGTGGTGTTGCTCTTTTATAAAAAATAGACATGTATATACATTGTGACGACGTGTTTTTTGTAAAGGGAGAAAGTTTGGGACTAATGGTTATTTTCTACCCGTTTTCTCTTGCATGGTGTGACAGTAATAGACACACATAATAAAATGGTCGTAAAGTGCACATTATTCCAGTCTCCAAACTCTTGATAGATATAATATGCTAGTGGGATGATGATGAGAAGGAGGACGAGGACGTGGACGTGGACGATGGGAGTAAAAATGGAAGTATAATATTTGAAGTGGTAAAAATAGGATGACAGGACTTTGGCGTTTAATAATCTTATTGCCTCTTGTGGAAAAATATGGTGCTGGATGGATAGTGACAAGGCTGGAGTCATTATCCAATTGTCATTTGAAGCTTTTTAGTTTGATTGTGCTTTTTTATGCTTTATTTAGCTAAGAAAAATATAAATGTTGAAATGAACGGACGAGAGTAGTGAGGAGTTGATAGGAAAATGCAAAAAAAGACAAACAGTTTTTGTATCAAAATCGCAAAATAAGCCGTGTAGCATTTTTATGTTTGTGAAAAAGGGAAACTGCTGCAAAGTCAAGAATAATTGTGGAGTAAAATTGAACATGAAGTGGCAGGATGGAAGGAGGGATTATGTTGATGATTGGTGCTGTAATGTATTTTCGGTACGTAGAGATTCAAATTGGAAGTTAAACATTTCAAATTATTGCATAAACTCGTTGTTTTGTCATGTCCTCAGAATATTTAGTTTGGACCGGATCTATTAGCTTGTAAAGAAGGGAGTATAGCAAAAGGATTTAAGAATAATCTCATGAAGTGGGTTTTTTGTTGTGGAAAGAGCTATGCTAGGTTTATGCGTTATTCACGGAATGCTTAAAATGACATCAACGAAATTCACTGTGATGATCATTCTGACATCAAAATAATATTTAAGTAATTGAAATACATTAAATTAAACTATTGCATTAATTAAGATATTTTTACAGATAATGAGAATGCTGGGTTTTGGTACGTACTGCCGCAGAAAACTATACTGATATTGGCTTTATAGTTTATAAAATTATATTGCATGTACACAAATATTCCAATGTCATGTTTTTATGTATTTATATTAAAATTGGAACATGATTGTTTTGATAATATAAATTGTAGCTGGACAACATAAAATAAAGCTTACCCTACTCTGTTCCGTCTTTTCGATTGCAAGTTTTAAGTAAAAATAAGGAGCACCTACCACCAGTGGTAAAATTTAGTATCTAAAAGCCGACGCTATGTGTGATCTTATACTTAATTCAGATATGCTGAAAAATTGTTAGGTAAAAAGAGGATCCTAGGTTCTTGGTTGAGTTATTAAAGTATCATAGTTAGTTATTAACTACAAATCAGTTTAATACCTCGCAAAAGTGTTGGGGTTTTTGTAAGGAATTTTATTGATGTCATTTCGAAAAGTCTAAAAAATATGACCCCTTGCAAACTACACTTGTGTCAATATGACCAATAGTAAAAAAGTGTCACTTTATCCAAGGTGTCAAAATGAGTGATGTCATTTCGTGAATGAACCGTGTGTAATGGCCAAGTAAACTAATTTTTGTTACACAGCATAATAAGTTAATGAGGTTGCTTAACAGGTTTTGATATTTTGAAAACAACTGTTAAAAATTGACAATCTTTGTGAAAAACTTGTTTTGAAATAACAATATGACTGTATAAAAGTCACATTAATCAAATCATCCATAAAACAAACTAAAGATACAGTCCACACATTACATACGTTTCGGTTTTAACCCTAAATCCTGACCAACAGACGAAATAGGTATCATAAAACCATGAAGAGTTCTATACACACAGAGCAAACGCTAAAAGCTATAAATTTATAAAAGCTATTTGATTACGTTATTAAATTATAAAGGGCCTAATTGTATTAAAATAGCGTATGTAAAGTGTGCCTATTATTAAATCATCATCATTTGTCTGGGTTTAAGTTCGGTTCAGCGGTTGTTATAAGTTTATAAAGCTAATAAACTGTGTGATGACGACAAGAAGTTAGCGAATTTAGCCTCATGTTCACTGGATCGGATAAAATACAAATCTGGAGAAACTTTGCTCCTGATCCTTTGCGTATATACCATTTCTCTTTGTACAGCTCCGTGTATTAGCTTTATTAGCACAAGAACTTTCACACACAAGGATTTGGTGATAAAAAGGAAAAAGTTTACTTTTCCTTGTGTGTAGTAAGATCCTCATTATCATCTTTATTCTGTTCAAATATTATACCCCGTGATTCACATAGACGGATAACACTACTAGTGTAAGTCTGGTCCTACTAGTTTTACCGTAAAATATTGGTTGAGAAAGCGGTTTATTCTAGAGAAAGTCAACGGTAAATGGGTGTCTAGATATCTGTGCAAAAGAGAAAATATATTTGGGATTTATTTTTTGGTATTTCCCCATAATTATTAAAGTAGTATATATCACTGCTTAGTGAAACTTCCAGAGATTCCAAGAATGCTATGTGATTACACAATTTCTTCCAATGATATGGCTCGTTCATTGGAAAATAAAGGGAGAGAATGTGATGAGAGTGATTTTGTACGTATTATGCTTACATTATNGTATTATGCTTACATTATCCGCTTTCCACACAAACATAAAAAAGAAACTAAGGCATTAAATTGGCTTTATGTTTGCTTCTTTTTTGCGTAACCCTTTTTCGTTTGTACTTGAGACGTATTTAACAAGCTTCAACCTGTGAAGTATAGTTACCACACAATTACCATCATATTTTCCTACCGTCTCTGTGTCATTTCGTCATTTGTTTCCTATGGTAGAGCCGTACTGGGTTTGTTGTATATCTTTCCAGTATTCATCTTAGCTTTCCGTTTGGTTTGCAAAAGCATTGATTAGTAAACATTACGACTTATTACTGCACATCTAAGCAAACGATATTATAGCAGCACCAAGTAATTGTGTACATGCAAGTTATAATAATAAGAATAGTGTAACCAAATGAAATGCTCAGAGTAGAGAGTTGTGAATGATTACTACATCGTATCACGATACACATTAATAAACCCACTACATACTTTATAAATGCTGAACATAATATATGGTCTATTAATACCATTATAATTACTGTTTACACAAAGATTAATAAAGAAGACGTTAGGATCACCGTCAACCGTGTAAAAGATTAAACGTATACCTACTCATATCTGTGTATTCATCAGCGTAAACTTATTATAAGTTAGTAAAGAAGGCTTATCACTATACACAGCGCCAAAGTTCTCATTCATACATTCTGCAAATGAATGATTTTGATATTTCAGGTTCAGATCCTCTTTTATGTTGTCCAATGAGAGAAGCGCTTTCAGATGTAACCGTGCACGTATATTTATGTATGTGATTTTAGATATTTATGCATGTTAGGGACATTTGTACTATCTTACCTGCAGATAATATAAAACGACCATGTTACTCAGCACTCAGAATTTGCAAAAGTGCTTGCGCGTGTTATGATAAATTCGGGTCTTTCTCACACTTTCATTTCCGCTTTCTCTCTAGGCTTGTTTAATTTCAGGAATTTTGTATGCTGTGCTAATCCCATTGGCTATATATATGCTTGTTTTTGTTGTTATTCACTAAAGTAGAAGCAGTGCTCTTTTGTGAAGACATATGAATTCCTCTGTGTCACTTGCAGTTACTATTATGATTATTCTCTGGCGCATAAACTTTCATTACCTTGCTCCAACCCTTTTATGCTTATCCTGAAGTTATGAAAAGAAATACATACGTACATCGTATTTATTCACCTTATATTTTTGTTATTATACGATACGATGTCAGGTATATTTGATGAATACTAATAAAACTAACATTAAGTCACCACAGTGTAGAGAAGATAACAAGCAAAGAAAAATTATTAATTGAAGTTGAGAGCAAAGAAAGGTACAATAAAGTTGATATTTATGATGATAATAATAAAAACGTTGCTTTCTCTTTTTTATATAGATTGGTTGTGGTGGTGGTCCAGGTCCGTCGCGAGCTGAGATTCGTCGGCTGTCACAGTTGTCCAAAGGAGGCTACGGAATGGGAATGGGTTACAACCCGAGGTATCTGACAAGGGGAGGGACATCCCGCCACCCCCATAACTACTCTTTGCAGTGAGAATCACACAAGTGCCTTCACATTACTTCTCCCTTCTCTATCTCTATCTCTTTTTTCTTCTTCTTTATTAAACGTCTTTATATTTTCTTTCAATTCAATTTGCTGATTTTAATGCGAGAAATGCGGCTTACTTCTTTGAGCTTGTTCGCTTACTGTAAGTTACATGATGTAAATTTATATAATTAGATACATAAGACCGCATAAGCATAATATTACCTCTGATAAATGCATATCATGAAAAGACGAGTTTGTGGCCATAAGGCACAGACCAGTATGCATAAATATTTACACAACTATGCTAAGTATACATTATAGCAATATTGTTCTGTGGCCATAAGGAAGAACTGAATCGGCAAAATAGTCTGAATATTATGCAAGTTTGATACCCAAACAATAAATATATCTACGCATGGATGCTTGCATTATGTAATGATCACTTGTTATCTTGAACCTTGAATGGAATATATGCTGTCAGCCAAAAACATGAGAGAAAATATGTAAACATACAACATGCATTATGTGTTTTGGTCCAAAGGCAATAAAACCTGCATAATTTTAACTAGATAATATACATTTGTTTTCATACTGACTTAGAATATTTTAATTTATAAGCAGGACACAAAACAATTCTAGATGTCTCAGGGAAAGCGAAGGAATATTACATACTTGAACATACCAACAAACTTTTACCTGTACGGATAATTCCTTTATGTGAATTTATTTCTGATTGGCTTTTTACCCAATTATAAACATTAGTAACTTGTAATGTTAGTTTGTTTACAATACATGTAGTAATCAAGAAAATTAGTAATAATAAAAACTAGAAAAATAGTCTGGAAACTTTAGATGGGACCTACTGACTTTCACCTGAGCTTAGAGGGCTTCTTTCGGGTGCTCCAAACAGTTACGTCATTTGTTTTGACGTCTATTCTATTGTACCAAAGTCATTTATGCTTTCCCCTTAGCTATATTTATATCCATGCGGAGAGATAGCTTACATACATGCATTTACAATTTTATCAGAAAAAATGGTAAGTGGGTCTTATTTTTTCAAGATGAACCTTTTGATCATTCTAGAAAACTTTCAAATGAGAGATGATGAGAAAATTTATCGGCGAGGTGGTTGATTCTAACTTTTAGAATCCTCCCCAGATTAAAAACCAGATCAGATAATGAACTCTATGTTTTGAAAACATGTGAAGCAAAATGCTATCCGCCATTGTTTATTAGGCTCGGTTTTAGAGATTCAACTCAACTGCGTGGAGGAAAAATAGAAAATTCAAGGAAATCGTTCTGGATCATGATAATGTTCCATGTATGCACGTGTGTAATTACTACACTAATTAAATTGGTCCACTCATCCTCAGTTGTAAATAAATTAGACTTTCAACTTTAAAATCTGTAGGCTATGATACTGCTGCATTTATTTACATAGGGCATTGCCTATTATGTCTTTGGGAGGGTTCATCCTGTAGTACAAGGTAAAAAAAACATGTTATCCGCACACAAGTAAAGTGTACATCAACATCAACCATCATATAGTGATAATAAAATTACATGACATGTTGATATAAAAGTAGTCCATTTGTCCTCACTAAATTTTCATTGTATTGAAAAAATATTCCAATGCGTTGATCAGATCACTGGTAGATAAGACATGAAGTAAATTATGTACAAAGATGAATACACACGATCAAACGAAAAGTAATCCGAATTTTTCTTAGCCCTTTTGTGTAACCCTAAATTCATCTTAATATGAATGGAAATGGAAGGAAATGAGATTTTTGCTTTCAACAAAGAAATCATACACGTGTACTTTCTTTTGTGCTATACATAAAAGTATAGGGCAAAAATATTACAACAAATATTCATAATAAAATCTAAAAACACAATGGTAGTTCTATAAAGCGAGATCATTTGAAGGCACTGGAAGAAATATAATGATCAATATTGCAAGCGTGAACTTTATCATTTTAAAAGTACAATACGGGATTATTACTACGGTGGTATACAAAGTTATGTATCTGTATCACACCCGTAGCATTCCCTTTCAATCGTTTTTCCAATGGTGTTCAGACTTTCACAAGATTTCATTTAATGACTTATGCTTTGGCCATTTATGTATGGCTTCGGTACAAAATATGTAAGCCTCGAGCAACGAAATGGTAATATGTATATAGGTATTTATACCTTGCGATGCTTTCCTCACCTACAAGACGTGATTTGTATCGATGCATATTCAAAAATATTCAGTAAGATGATCAGTGATCACTAGGAAGACTGACTGAATTAGCTGATTTCCTTTAGTCAAATAATTTTTTACAGCAGCCACCTGTGAAAGATGTTTTTACGGAAAGCCATATGAAGTAAAGTAACAAAAGTGTAGAAGAGTATAGAACCTCATGTGCAAAAATTAAGTAGTTTCTTGTCTACGAACGAGGCTAAAAATGGGAAAGCAAAAACAAATCAGACGTCCTGGTTCTGATCTTTAAAATGAGCAAGAGGATTTCTTTCTTTTTTACTTTAATATCAAATTTTTCAGTTTCATGTCTGAACGAGTTCCTCTACAATATGCCATCTACGCAACTTTTTCTAATAGATCTCATCTTTGGCTGCTGTCTTTGCAGTAAAATGTTGTTTTTCGTACAAAAAGTATACAAGATGGGAAATTTTGGTCGTGGGAGTAAGCAATGAGGCTTCATACGACGAAAATTAAAGAGGATGCGAATACTCCCATATAATTACGTCATTTTCTGTGAGAAGTAAAGCAAACACGGCTTCTTAATATCATTCCATAAAACATATTTCTTATGTATGTATGTATGTTTATACATACAAACTAAGATGAAAATTGGAATGATTTTAATAGAACTAGATGGATAATATTATAATAGGTGAAAGCACAAGCAAGATTTCCTTGGTGCTTTCTTTATTGCAAACCTATCTGCCATCTTGTATTTATTCAGCATGAGGAGAATCTTCTTTGATCATCTCCCTTTTTATTCCGTCATCCACCATGCTTACCTGGTTTTCCTTGTGCGATTGAAGCACATTTCAGCATAGAAGCAACAGCCATCATGTTCAAATCAGTTCAACTGATATGCCTATGCATCCCTGAGCATTCTGAAAATATTACGGGCGTATACAAGTTCAGGTACGTTTTACAGGAAAGCTTAATATGCTACAAAAAATGACTCCAAATTTACTCTTTTTCTTGCTTTCTTTTGAAAATCATCAGCATCGTTACTTCAGTACCATAATGAACATGAGTTTTCGTCAAAAGAGTAAAAATACGGTAGAAAATGAGACTGCTGAATTGGCTCTTCAAGTGTTAACTCAAATATGCATGTACATCCCTACAGAATGTCATCATCAACATATGCGAACCGTGAACTATTGAGTGTGTACAAGATCGTGTGTGTGCCACTTGTAAATATGCATGCTTTCACCTGCCTCCTCCTCACACACAATCACACAACTTACTGTTAGCATCGACAACACGCTCTGCTTAGTCTTTTTTAGATGATTATCGGGAAAGGCAAAGCAATAGTACAAATGGAAGTTTTTTGACGTGTATGCATAAGTTTCTAGTTTTAAATGTTTCGACCTTAGGTTTCCTAAGATTAATAATGTTTTTGTTTATTTAAAATCTTTCATGACTTATAATTCCAATTTTAGCTCACTGTATGAAAAATACATGCTTATATAAAAGTAAGGGAATGAATGTTAAAATTCAGGACTGTCATAAACGGTTTTTGAATGACAAGCGTTAGGTTGAGTGGAAAAATTTACTAGGATCTCTATAGCGTCATGTCATATGTAGAAATGGAAAACAAGACGGTGCAAGATTTCTTCCAACTTGTCAAACTTGATTTTCGTCCAAAACAGGACAAACGACAGCCTAGTTTTTTAATGCTCTTCTGTCGTTTGTCATGAACGTAAAGTCGAATACGTATTGGCCTACATAGATGTATTCCAAGAAAAGAGTAAAGATATGGCAATATTCGTATTTGCCCAAAAAGCCAAGTCAAATTTGGTAGTGAAAAGTCAAAATGACAAGTTGTCACCTCGACATGAATTCTCAGTTTAGAGAAGAAAACTACAGAATTCGGCACTTTATAGCTTAGAGACCATTTCAACTTGTCGTCTCGCTAAAAAGTTCCTGTGGTGTGGTAATGTTTATCTGGGACATTGCTTCACACATTTATATAGAATGCAAATGCACATCATTTGAATCCGAAAAGGTTACGTTGTCAACTTTGTAGCTAATAATCTTTCCAGTTATGACTGACTTAATCACATTTTTTATACAGACGCTTTCCTGTTATCCGTAAGGAGAAGCGGTATAAATGAATAAGTCATGAATTCGGAGTAGAATTTGTAATTAAATCTCAAATCATGTTATACACGATGATGATGAAGGCTGGGTAGGTATGTGCTCGTGCACCTCTCTAGCTTTCTTCTGGTAAAGATATCGTTGTATATGTATTTTTATCCGGGGTTTGGTTGGTAAATGAATAGGACGTGTGTCAGCCCAAGTTATTAATTTTTTTCTGTCTCTGATGTCTGCGACGACATCTACTTTAATCTGGAATATCGATTTCTCTTATCTGACGAGAAAATACATATAAAGGGACATACTAAGGCAAGGGGAAAGGGAGGACAGGGTTTAAGCCTGAATTAATTCATCCGTTGCTGACGTCCTTTCTTGAATCTCTGTAAAAGATGGCGAAAGGAGGACAGAGGATTATGTGATGTGTATAATGGTTTCATGTTGTTTATTCCTATGTACAATACATTGTTACGACATACTATGGGCGTTACAATGTTATTTTTACCGCAGGGTGTATAGACGCATGCGATTGTTGTATTGTGTTCCTCCCTTCTTGAATAATACGAAATTAAAATGTTTGTGAATGGATGCTGCTGTATCGTGTTCATAGGCAATGTTATACTTTCTCATTAAAACATAAGAAACTTATGGCAAACATAATAGAAGCTTGTTTTACTAAATGCTAGGTAGTCTGAGATATTCATGCATTTTTTATTGCATATTGCAGCAAATATCGGATTTATCCATTGTTTCATAATAAGTCTTGGTACATAACTTGTAGAACTGTGAGTAAGAAGCATTTTATGGCCCAAGTGAGTAAACTGATAACTTGTTGCAGTGCCAGATAACCATTACCACAATATCCGGTCTTCAGGGACGTGAACTTGTGAAAGTAATATCTATGTGCATATAAAAGGCATTCACAGTGAACTTCATGATGAATGAACATATATACCATTTGGTGATAGAGCTCTTCAAGTTCACGAAAGGAAACGATGTACTGCTGCATTGTCTCAACTGTTGCTTCAGTTTCCGTTCAGGCCGAGCATGGCTGGTGAAAGTGAGGGAAATGGCGTGCTATTTATGAAGATGCAAAGAATTGTGTGTCGGAAAGGGAACTTTCTAAAAGAATAAAGAATGTGGACTGACTCCCTCTCCCTGCAATTTCGGGATCTTCTTTCATACTCTTTCCCTTTTCTCCCGGTATGATTCCTGTCGTTTTGTTACAGATCGTGTGACTGACTCTCTTTCACCAGGAGAAAGCATGCCTTATTTTCACCTATTCAAACTTACCTACCAGAAACAGAAACAGACTTGCCATCCATATGGGACTGTTTTCTATTTCATCCCGTGCTCCACAGACCCACAAAGGATTTCACGGAATTTTTGCTTATGGAAGGAAGAAAACATTAATATCGCACTGTTTCTTTTTGATTTCTTACGTGTTGTACCTGTTTAAGTACATTTCTACGGCTTGTAATACACGGATATGCTTCAAATACGTGGTGCATACACAATCATATACATATTTATATTTTCAGTAAGATTCTTTCTCGGATTCCGTGTTGCTTTATAAGTAGTTTCTTCTTCGTTGCTTCCTTTCTTTTCGAGAGATCAGAAACACGCTCGGAACAACTGACATACATATAAAGAGCAGTTAAAATGAACAACGACAAAATCGCTCTTGTATTCGAAGATTGGTACATATGAACATAAAGTAAGGTAAAAAAACAAGAAATTTCTCAAGTGGAGATAGAAGAACTCAATCATGTTCGATCGCTTGCTTACAAAAAATTGTTGACGTGCTGTATTGAATCGAAAGGATGTAATATTCATGTGTATTTTTGTCCTGGTTGTTTGGCATTGGCATGTCGTCTTGTAGAACATGAAATTCATCTAGATCGGAAGAATTTAATGGCAGATTTCCTCATCCCGAAAGAAAATCCTTGTACAAAGTCTGGACAAGATTTGTGTGTGTTTACTCAGTCAAATTGTTTCTGTAAAGAACAATAACAAAGTTCCATATTTTTGCTATTGTTCTAACATTATCTGGTCCTTTCAATTGGAATTAAGTGGATCAAGCAGAATCAAAAGGGAAGACGGGACTGAAATGACAGATTTGCAATAAATATATGAATATTTCATGACCATACACAACTTGTATGTGACAGCTTACTTTTATAAATATGTA
>JAHZNG010005239.1:0-11432 GCA_027744375.1 Orchesellides sinensis | reverse complement strand
GAGTCGTAGTACCTCACAATTTTTTCCCTAAAGGTAGCCGCTTTCTGTTACATCAACTAGACTTTACAGAGTTTTATTCAATTTGATTAATATCTATTAAATAAAATGTATCATATGAATAAAAAAAATTCAGCTGTAACGCACATTGCCATCATTACATTTCAATAGCGTCATTATAATACTTTCCCCTTTTGATGCTTGATTGAATAGTTGATAACTGCTAAACTTATTCCTAAATTTTCATGAATAAGAAACCAACTTCATAAACCTAGCTCCTCTCGATACCATACATGCTTTTATTGTATGTTCTCTCACTTACATTTATACAAAGGACATGAATACAGTTGCCTACACATTTTCACTCGTTTTGGGGACAATCAGTAATACAAAACACAATAACACATGTTAAAATTCTGTAGATCTAAACATGGTCAACCTTTTACATTTAAAGTAATAATAAATAGCTAAGATAGCTTCAGCTTGTGGAGTCAAGTCAAACGTCTGCCATTGATTTCACCAATTAAAATTAGTAAAAATTATGTAGCAAGTTTATTAGAGAAATTAATTAGTCTGTAAAATAGTAATCATAACCATGTGGATACATACATATGTCGAATTTAAAAAAAATTATTGGTGGAGACAGGTTGTAGACGCTTCCAAATGAGCTACTTGGTGGCCCAATTATATAAGTTATCAGGGTTATGTATCAAATTAAAAAATTGAACTCCAGTCTCGTTCTCATGGAGGAAGTCAGGATGTATAATAAATGTACATATATTATGTAAGAGGTATTAAACAAGCCAGAAGGATGGTCTGCACGAGTGAATACTAAATTCACCGGAGAACGCTAGTATATTTATGTATGGAGACAGTCCCGGAGCCTTAAAGATTTTTTACGGAACTGCGAGAAGACGGAGAAAAGATGCACATGTGCACTTTTTATCTTATTTTATGTGTGCATTCATAGAAATTAACTTGTGTCATGATCCATGGAATAGCTGAATGAATGAATGAAGAATGGCTGTAGTGTGCACGGTTAGCTTCTCTGGTAGCATCTAATGAGACTGATGGCGCCCGCTGATAAGCCGCTTGTCAACAAAAGAGTCTTTTGGATGTGGAGCTAATATAAAACATTTAAACTATCAAAACATATACAAATGCATGTATGAAATATTTGAGTTGATTTGAACTTTTTAAAAACTTACAAATCTGTGAGGCTTTTTAAGTTTATTATGATTTCATTTCATGTCTAAACACAATACCACGCTTTCAGTGTTACCATATTAAAGCTATGATGTTATTCTTCCAAATGTAATTAATGTAACTGAAAACTCATTCTTAGCTCCTATATTACTGTTATTATGCTGTTCAGTATATTACGAATATGTATGAACTATCAAGGAATTTAAAAAAAAGTTGTTCTGCAATAATCATAATCCCGTAATCTCCCAAAAACCTTTTGGTGTAATCTTTCCCTTAAATGCTTTATTATATATATTAAATAAGCTTACCGCAGCAAGAATACAATGTGCAATAAGGGGCATTCACGCGTAAACACCGCACCTTTGAAGATTCCGAATGTATTTAATAAAAACGGGAAAGGCATTGGGCGTAATGATTCGTAAAGAAGTGGACCGATAACAACAATACCCAATTCTGTGGTGTGGTGACGGTGACAAAGCCCATTGTGTCAGCGTAGTTTTTCCATATTTCACTTAGTGGCCATCATATAAAAGCCACATTACTATAGATGTTTGATACAATTCAGAATTATTGAAGCGAACTGATTTGTTTTTCCTACTTAGTCTCTGTAATAATAATAATAATAATAATATGTCTGGACAATACACAGCTAAATTGATTGTGGCACAATGAATAAGTCACTGAAAGAACATGATCGCAGTAGACACTCTGGAAATATTGCCGTTTATTGAACTCTTCTAGACATGACAATTTTGGGCAAAGCTACAGAAAATCAAGGTTTAGTATTTTTAAAAACAAGCATCAATGTTTACATTTACATATATGTTTAAGTTCCTTACATTTAGAAATCCACACAAAACATGACATGTGTCAAGAAATTTGGCAGGAATCTGAAGCTCGTGAGTAAAGTGTGCATTCCTTTTCACAATTATGTTGAGCATAATTTGCGACCGTGATTCATATCTTTTGTGAGCACATTCAATATTTTCAGTTTAGATGCCCATTCATTTTTTTGTATCAATACGCAAGACTTAATCCTTTCCAATAGTTTTATTTCCCGTACTGCATATTACCATATGCATTGGCATGTGGCTAAACACACGTGAAGTACAAACCTTTTACGAAATTCTTTATTTCTGTTTCATTGTTGTTTACTTATCAAAATATGAGCTTGCTGCAGATTGTTAAGATTCATTCTACTATAGATCTGACGTGCAGATGAAAATGTTCATAATAAACTTAAAACCGTAGACGAATTCCCGTCAAACCCTGCCAGCCATCCAGATTTTAGCTATTTGCTCTTTACGCAAAGGGAGTTAATGGTGTAATATTTTACGCAAAGTAATCAGAACTTTTACAATAAGTTTTAGAATAATAATATATATGTATTTGCCATTTAATTTATTATGGATGAAAAATACTCTAAAGCAATTCGGAAGCGGCAAGTAGCAGAAATATTTTCATAACCTTAGAATTCTATTTTGGTCCCTTCTCAAGGAATGTCATCGTAATTTGCGGTTTTGAAACCTAACTGACAACACAAGTCAATTCCGCATGTAATCGAAATCCCACCATCATAGCTATTTAAAGACGTGCTGTAAACCTATAACATGTGCTGGGCTAGGCTGTCTCATATATTTTATATTCTATTACGTAGCCCTATTTAAGTATGAACATACTTATATACATGATATGTTGGTAATACGCCATAAATAATGTGGGGGCATAAACGCACATAACTGAGTGTGTGTGTGTGTGACCTGTTTAGAAAGAGTGACAGGAGTTAGACCCTTTTTAAATAAAAATCTTCAAGTACAAATGTCCGAAATCAATCCTTTATCTGTCATCCGCAGCCCATTGTTTCTCACAAAATAAATGCCACAAAGTACTACCGTTCATTCTCTTAACACCACACAGAGAAAAGAGCTCTCTTGTCGACCACGCGATGACTTTGTCATGCAATTCGTGTAGGAAATCCCGTGAGGTCTAGGGAAACCGCATTGAGTCAATGCATGGCATGCTTGACTTAACTGTGTACAATGCATCGTTTCATTCAAGTATTGTAATTGGAATGCAAATTCTGTATCCTTTTATCCAGTACTTTATCCGCCTATCTTCACTCATACCGGTTTCCATAAGAGTCAACTATGATGGCTTTGTTGTTGCTGATAAATATTCCATTATGATATGAGCTGCCGATTTGAACGCGTGGAATGCTAAAATTGGGAGGTGCATAGGAAAAGTATCTACAGGAGAAAACAATGATGTGTTATGTATGGCAGAGGAGATATGATACAGTGAGGCTATTACAACTTATTGTGATGCCCACACATGGTTATTTTGAGCATTTTATGTATACAAGAAAAAAATTCCTGTGAAATTATTTATTGTCACCAGATCACAGTTGGATGAACAAGTACAAATGTTGTTCATGTGACTGAATTATTTGTTGGAATAACTGACAGATGATTTCTTGTATGCAATCTGACTAATCTGACAATCCAATCGATTTGTGAGGTTTCCTGCTTGAAGCTTTTAGTTGAGAAAAAATTACTAAGAACAAAAAAAGTAAAATAACTGAATGATGCTTTTAGATCGTTGGACAACTGTTACTTTATGTACACAGTTTCCCATTTCTTCACTCCATATTTCATAACAATAAGTAAAATATCAATATTGAGTTAAGATGTATAGCCCACATTATGAGAGTTCTAGGAAGCAAAGCATTGGTTTCTAATTAGGTAGAACCACGACCCTACTAATTAGCCCAACAACTTAAAAATGCTCGTTCAGGTTAAAAACTTAATTTATCCACTGACTTACGTGGAAGAAAAACAGCGGAAGCATTGCAGATGAGGTACAAAAAAGAGGATCATGTAAACCGTCAGAAAAGGTATTATTGGGGGATCACGATATTCTGACAGCCAAGATACAAACCAAAAAAAACTCGACTTGCTGCATGTTATTCTCCAAGTTTTGAAACAAGAACCATTTCAAATAGGCAATCTCAAAGTTACAAATTCTTGCTGAAAATTACAGCTACAAAATGATGTTTCAAATAATTAAAGTCTAAACTACAATCCCTTTAGGCGAAAATTAGTACAATATTTTTTATACTAAAACACGAATGAAAATGTATCCCAGTATTTTAACGCTTGAAGCATGATTTAAAAGGTTTGCAGCAATACCCTAGTGGTAATACTAGCTTTAGGCATACCTGGAGAAACCGAAAGCTATAAGAAGTACCTGGGCTAAACTGTATTGTAGTATTCAGATTGAGATTTTTATTCATTTATTCAAGTGTTCCAGCAATACACTTTTTTCGCTTATGTAATAAACGTGTATAGTGATTAGTCATGGCTAATCCAGAAAAACATTTACACGACAAAAATATTTTTTTCTGATTTGAAAATATACAGCGTTCGTGTTGAACTTAGTTTAAAACTGTAACAAACAACAACTGCCATCCTCACCTTCCTATTACTTACATTTAACGTGTATGGAAGTAATCGCCCATTTTTTTCAAGATTGGACCAGTTGTTAACAAAATTGGTTTATAATAACTCAATTCATACAGTCTAGCCTTTTCTAGCACCGTAAAATGGTTTGTTTTGTGGGTTGAAATCAAGCAGTTTCATCAAAGAACCTCTACAAAATTCTACTCTCCAAACGAAATCTTACAGAAACATCAAAGCCAGCTTGGAAAAACGCGTGAGTTGTACAGGTTAAAGGGAGCAAGGAAAAAAACTAAGATATAAAAATTGAAGGAAATTAGACTTTGCGTGAAATGTAATTAGTTACCTTTCAATTTGACGAGAGGATTAGGGAAAGAAACAGCTCACAAGCAGAAAGTATTTATTATTTACTGCACGTTTGTATCTTTGTAGACATACATATATACATTTCATATATACGTTCTCATATCATGTTGCTGTTTTCCAAGTCAGGAAAAAATTTCTCCGTTTAAACTGTAATCTAATACGTGCATGGAGAAAAGGCACTACATATTTATTGTATTGCTCCAACATAATATGTATGTATTACATACAGCCAACGTTTAATCAAGAATGCTTACATGCACAAATGCAGTAAAAATCGGGATTGAGTAAAAAATCAGAAAAAGGTAGCCAGTATGCAGAAATTCGTTTTACCTAACACATTCATTCACACAGGTAGCTACATCACATATATTATAGGTTCGATAGAATACTTCTTTTCCACAGATACGAGTGTTTTATACACACGCGAAAAAACAGTCATCATTTATTTCTTTTTTCACTCCTCACTTTTCTAGCCTTGTCTTTATATACTAATATACAGACTTGCTTTCCTTTTTTGAAGGATGGAAGGAAATTTTTGTAGATAAACAAAACTATTCAGTAATCATCGGTTATTTGGAACCAAGAAAAAAAAACAATAACAAAAGAATACATAAACATTCTTGTTGTTCTTGTAAAAAGTGAACTGTTTCTCTTTTCATCTTCCTTAAAATGCCTTTCTTAATTTTTTCTCTTTTTTGTAGCATTTTTACCTCCTAAACTGTTCTGGAGATGTGGTATGTGTAAAAGAGAAGCTTTCCACATGACATTTTGAACACACCATCATAAGCAAATGAAAAACATCATAACTTTCCATGTAGACTTTTATTCGGCGTACTGAAACAGCTCTCACAGTGTGCCCCGGTTTAAGTTAAAGTTAAAAAAGCGATATTATCATGATGTGTCGTATGTTTGCACATGTGTGTGTTGACACCACACTCGGTTCCATAACAGCTTTCATGGTGATAAGTAAACTTGTTAATACTCTCTGCTACTCTCAAAGTTTTTGTTGCAAAACTACTGTTGTAATCTCTATGCCATTTTTTGTATGGAGAACTCATGTCGGTCGGTGCCTCTCTGACATTGCATATAGCGAGTTTTCTCTGTGTTGTAATGCGATATTTTAGCCTTTATAATAACATAGAGCTAGATATTTGGAATGTTTTTAAACTCGGGAGAAAAAAAAAGTTGCAGTGTGTATATAGCAAAGGTAAAGCTTTACGAGTGCACTCATGAAGAACAAGTAAAGAGATAATGAAAGTGTAGAAACCTTTCCGTCTTTTCACACGTCATAAATCTTCATAAGTCATCTCAAGTCAATTTAATGTGTTTCTAATACTATGTTGTTAGAAGAAAGGGGGAAGAGAGAGAGAGAGCGGGTTATATATGCATCAAATACATACATTATTGCATTATTGGCCGTAAGATATTAAAAGTACATACACACGATGTACGTTAAGTAAGTATACACATGTAGTCATTATCCCATTGTAGTGTTTGTGTGGAAGGATGGATGATTTGATAATTCTGTTCATGGCGAAAATGATGCTTTTTGTTGTAAACGATAAGGAAGGAGATAATGACTGTCTTAAAAAAAAGTTCCGCATGGCAATTAGCAAACTGTGGTTATGCCCTTTTTCTCCGTGTTGTCGGTACGGAGAGCGGCGTACGCGACTAAAAAACAGCTTTACGGCGGAACAGGTATAGCATCAGCTGTAAACATGAGAATATCACAGCTTTTGCGTGACTTGAGATATTGTTCGGTGATAAAAATTGATGTTTCATTTGGATAATGGGAGTTTCAACTTATTTCAAATTACGGAGGTATCTTTATTACGTAATGCATTAATTGTTTAAAAATCTCTGACGACTAATGTACGCAATTTAAAGACACTTTAAAGTAAGCCGCTAATATAGTTGTGTATATTGGGCTAAGCACACCGTAAAAAGTAACTTGTTTATTGTAATGTATTTGAGACAATTTAATTTGCGAAGTTCATGTCAAAAGGATTTTAAATTTACTATGTACGCAATTAATGACATTTTAAAGTAAGCCGCTAATATAGTTGTGTATATTGGGCTAAGCACACCGTAAAAAGTAACTTGTTTATTGTAATATATTTGAGACAATTTAATTTGCGAAGTTCATGTCAAAAGGATTTTAAATTTACTGAATGATGGAAATTATTGTAAATTTTTATTGGCAGCACTAAGCAAAATAAAGTCTCCAAACTACATCTATACATGAATTGTATTCTTCTCACGAAGATGAATATGTAGCATTATATNGAAATTATTGTAAATTTTTATTGGCAGTACTAAGCAAAATAAAGTCTCCAAACTACATCTATACATGAATTGTATTCTTCTCACGAAGATGAATGTAGCATTATATACTCGCAGGCAGAGCTAAGAGCGTCAGTAAAAATAAACTTTTTTCTTTGTCCCCCTTTTCAGACTGACAATTATTCCCAGATTATGAAGAATTTCTTAAATATTGCTTGTTCCTTTCATTCAAGCTGTCACTGTCACGCTACACTTGTTGTTTTTCTTTACATATTTGAATGCATAGATTTTAGGTTGTTTCACGCTGAAATTATTTCTTGAGCTATTAGTTTTGGCAAATCTACATTTGTACATGTGAAAAGCTAAGTGATGTGTATTTAGTCTTCACACATATGTAAGCCAAACTCGTTCTAAACCAAATGCCAAAACAAAATCATGGTAATTTTATTTGACGGGTACAAATACTCGATAATATATGTAAATTGACAGCTTTGCAACTTCATCAGCACAACGTTCGTCATCTTTTTTTTTCTTATAAAGAAGACCATCTCTTGCCTACATAAATATTTATATAATTGTATAAAAAGTTTGCAAACAACAGCAGCTCAGTCTTTTTCGTCATAAGCGTTTTGTTGTACGTATCTTCCTCACATGTCATAAATCAGCAGAATTAATTCAACGTAATGGGCCACATTTCTCACGAAAACATTGTTCACCTTCCAGGGTGCAAGTTTACCTGTTTGACTCTCTCCAATAGGCTTTCATTAAGCAGTGATTAAGCATTTTAGGGAAGCACGAATGAGTGAATAAGCATTGGAATGCCAAATTTTCAAACTCAAATTATAGCCAATTCGGTATGATTTTCTAATCTACATATTTATTCTTCTTTTTATTCCGTGCAAGCTTTGGTTGCATGCAATGTCCTTAATGTCATGGACTATGGTTTGGGTCATTAAGAGTTAATATAAAATTAGCAAACTTTTCAGCTCTGTTCCCAGCGAGAGTTACTAGTACTCCATTTATTCGGTTAAGTTTTTAATGATACGTTAATTAACTCCATGATTGAACTTTAGAGAGTAGCAGAGAGTATTNTCGGTTAAGTTTTTAATGATACGTTAATTAACTCCATGATTGAACTTTAGAGAGAAAACCTTCCGTCAGTTTTAATTACTTTGTTTTCAAGAACACACACACATGAGAACAATAAATAATGATGGGAAGTGAGCGCTTATATATATATATATACGCTCAAATTAACATTTATTATGCTCTTATTATTTTTTCTTCTTTTTTGCTCTAGCTGTACTTATTTGGTCAGTGACATGCTCACCATTTTCAGGACGTTATTTGATCACATTATTTTCATTATCACACACTTGTTATCTCGCTCAATTTTTTTCGTGCTCAATTGTTGCACTCTCTCACACACACACACAACCGCCGAACGGAACATACAAGAGTGAAGAGTGACTAAAACAGCATTATGCCACAATTACTTGCAGCCAATTTTTGCATGCCAAAATATGAGTGAGGACATTTGCTCTCTTTTGAGTTACTTAATTACTAAAGTTCTTTTTTTTCATGAAGGGAAAAAGATAACGTGTTTTTTTTGCACGTTGCTCATGAGCATATTTTATTTAATTGTTTAGTGAGCATATGGCGAGAGAGAGAGAGGGAGATCCGTTTTTTATATATTATGTATGTATGTACGTATATTCATTTAAGAATAGTCATCAATGGATATAATGATGTTATTGTGAGAAAGAAGAGTGCAGAAATATTTGAGCGTTTAATTATCCCATTAATAGTGTGCTATCCTTTACTAAATGAAATGTAAGTTTGCATATATTTTTCATTATGATTTCATACGTAATTCTCTGCACACATCTGTGCATACGGTGGGAGCAGTGGTAGGTGGTAAGCTTGGATATGAGAAAAGCAGAGCAGATGCATGTCATTTTTCCCAAATGTCGTATATACTCAGTGTAGGTAGATTATATACGTAATAACATGTAGCCGTCTGTACACAGTATATATATATAAAGTGCAGATAATCAGTCAGTGTGATTTTGTTATTCCCTCATTAATGCTAGCCACAATGGACCATTTAAAAAATTTAGCTGTCAATTATAAAAGCTTGCACGCAAGTCCTTTCATTGCGTCTGACGACTTCTGCCAACACAGAGAGAGAGAATGATAATTGCAGCTCGTTTTCCTGTTTTTAATTTAACTCTCGCGGAGGTATCATAGTGAGTCCTTAACTACTCACTTACAATGAGTGAGAAGACCTCTCTGCAGGTGGTGGGAGAGCTTAAGGTTCCTCTTCTCAAATTCGATCGTTCAACAAACATTATTATTACACGTGGCTCAATACATCTCGCTCTGTGGTGTTTGGAAAAAAATTATGAAATTATTTCTAATTGATATTAAAAACTTATTAGCAGCGAGATTTTTGTGGATGGAAGAAGCTTGACTTGTCATGACTCAAATGCATATGCCTGAATCATTAGTATTCAATTGGAATATCAAGAAACAAACTTCTTTTTGTACACATATGCCAAAGAAACTGTTTTTCATTAAATCATTAAACTGGAGTAATTATTATGTTTAAAAACTGATGTTTTAAGGTATTCGTTCCTTGTAAAAAATTTTACGTACTGTTGCAAGTTACTCTACCCGAGAAATTGAAAGTTTGGAGATAGGTTGGATACAACATGTGTCACATATTAGTCCAGGCGCCAGCAGTATAACAGGCTTAATTTCATGGATCGGTGGTTACGCAAATAGACTTGTGAGATGAGACATGAAAAATGGCATGTTATGCTGGTAAATTAAAAGGTGCGCATTTTGGTGTGGAACAGGCTAAATGAACTTTGGGGTGCTGTAATGCAAAGCAATCGTGAAACTTTCTCAAGTCAATTTTTAACTTGGCATATGTCATCCACAGCTCGTGAACAATTTAATTACGAAGTAAAAACGAATGATTTTTCTTTTGTACAGAGTAGGAATTTCGTAGGGAGTATTATTTTGATTGGGATCATTTATTTAACATTTAATCGATTTAATAGAAATAAACGACGAAACGAAATAAATAAATATACGAAACTCAACGAAATAAAGAATGTATGAATGTATGCATGCATACCCAGGGGTAGAAGAGATAAATATCTAAATACTAAAAACTTATATAATATCATGAGTTATGAAGGAAATTGAAACATCATCTTTAACCAATAGCGATTGGTGATTAGTGATCAATAAAGTCTATCGCACAGTAATTTTCAATTGGATGTTATTAAGCCTTTTCTATTAGTATCCTTTTGAATTTCAGCTGCTTGGATAAAGACATATTAATGTTTCATTCATCTCATCAATACGAATTAATTTTCAATCAGTCATTAGTTAATTCACTGTTACACCATTTCTATATTCTCATTCTCCTGATTTTTTGCCAGTTCATTCCATCCTGATAAAGAGATTGGGCAAAGTCGAGATTGACGTTTTAAACACACGAATGGCATGAATCAGCTAATACTCAGAGTGACAGGTGCACACGCTGTGATATTACCATCGATCATAGAGAGAGGGACTTTTTTATAGTGAAGAGAAGCAGAAAAACCGAAGATCACTGTCATGAACTTGATTACACAACGTTTATATCTAAATCTTAAATAGTAAACAAAACTCCGAGGTAAATAACACTGAAATCGGTAATAATAACATAATCAGTGCAATATTATTCCACACGCACTCTACACCGACGGCTCTTCATAATAATAACTGTTCATAGTCTGCATCTCTAACAAAATTGAAAAAGCAGAGGCAAGAGGAAAAAAATTAAGATGTTCAGATTGATCTCTTTATTATGTTGCAATCAAAAGTGACCTTTGGGAATAATGCCACGTTAATTTTTGTTTGGAATATAAAAAAACATACTTGTGAACATAATAAAGACGGTTTTCATAACGATGATTAGACACTAGATTAGAATTATATGGATGTGTATGATGTATCTTTGTACCTGGATAAAAGATACAATGGTTGCATGCACATGCAACACAGCCCAAAGATACTAAAAAACGAGTTAGCGCAATTTACCCCATTTTCCTTTAAAAACTTGATTGA